>MDKI01161909.1:0-149403 GCA_005239505.1 Nicotiana paniculata
GTGCTGACTGTATACCCAACTATATATTCATGTATATTGATTGAATATCTTTATTATTTAACAATTAGCATTGTTACTTTACTTTATTTTCCATGAAATAAATAAGAGAAATATAGTCTATTCACCATTCACACCACGACTGTGAAAAATAAAGGTCACACATAGACTGTTAACTACTCCCATTATTACCACAACACTAAGTTTTGGTTGTAATAATAAATACTTGCAGTTAAGATAATTTGTGAATATGTTACACCCGCTAAATCAATATTGGATCTCCCTTCTTCCCTTTTATTACTAATTTTTTAATTTTTTTTAGGACACATTTATCCTTGTCCCAAACAAATATATAAACATTATTGGTAGCCTAAAGAAGGGGTCAAACTTGTTAATGAATGAATATTCGATTGGGTGACGGAAAATAAGCCGCAATCCCGCCTATTTGATAACACTGTCGTAATCTTTGAATGCTAATGCTTTTGATGAGTCGTGGAAACAACTAATTGCCATTAGGTGGTAGATATTCTAGTACAGAATCTGGGAAACTTCCAATTTCGTACGAGGAAAACACCAAGTTCGCGCCAGCACACCAAATCATATGACTAGAGACATTCGTGTTTATCGCCTATGATTTAATTTCGTTTCACATAACTGGAAAACCTCCACCGCTACTGTCAATTCATCTTTTTGTCATCTCCTACATCTTTTTGGCTAACTGGAAGTTGTGAAAGCAACTCTTCAAACCTTCACACTAGAGGAGATGTTAGCTATTTTGTTACCAGAGACAGTAGACAGCAAGATATTCAATTAGTCACAGAAAAGAAAGAGAAACCCCCTTTCTGCTAACCTCATTCACCTCAAAATAGTGCAAGTGCCCCAAAAAGAAAAGAAAAGAATGGTATTTCATGCACAATGCAACAACTGTTTAAACAATGAATTTTCAGCAAAAGTAGTACAAGGAAGAGAAGCTACAATGAAGTATATTATTCTGCTGACAAGTGCAATCACTTGATGCTTGCTCGGGGAATTGAAGACGTGCATGGTCCAGCAGATGTCATGAATGGGATTCCTTTGAATGTCGCAATTCCTTTATCATCAGTGAAAAGGTTCTGCAGTACACGATTCTCACATGAGAAACATCTAAATGGATAAGGAGACAACCAAACGATGGATGTGATGTTTTTATAAGTTTCTCTTCCATGTTTTATGCAATACGTCATTTCCAAGCAAGTTGAGGTAGGCTATATGAATTTATGAAAATTTACCTATACTATATAGTTAAAAAGTTAATGCAAACCTAATTTTACAGCTTCTGAATTCTAAACTAAAAACTCAAGAAGGGACCCTATCTTTCTCGAGCTAAACAATCAACTTAGAAGAATGCCCCCGTCACTCTGGTAAAATAATCAGTCTCATTCAAATAACCATGGTAAGCAACATCATGAGGTTTTTCACAAGCCATGAGTTTCATTATATATTTGGAGAGTCAGTCAGCCTTGATAATATATGAATAGGTTTTCTATTTGTACTTTGGCCCAAAAGACTGAAGCCTCTGATGGAATTAAAAAAGCCAGTTGAGAATGAGACTCAAACATGAAGAGCAGAAGAGCAGTCAGTTACCAATGGGTTCTAGCCTTCTACTATCAGTAGTTGCCAACTAAGAGAACATGACAGATAGAGCTCTGAATGCAGTAAGTTTACTCGTCCACCAAACACAACAAGATTTAGATATATTGAAAAAGTCAAAGATACATACCACGGCAATTTTATCAAATTGTTTCTTTTTGGGATTCAGAACATCTTCTGGTTTCCCATCATGCCTAGATAGTCAAATGCAGACATTAATAACCATAACAGAGTCTGAGTCTTACGTTAAAAATACATGGTACCAAAAAGAACAAAAGTCATAATGTCATATCCAGCCTAATGGCACAACTTTAAGAAAACAGAGGAAACACATGCTCTTTAGGGCAGCCATAAACCATAATTACTGTCAAAATGGGGGAGAAAAAGAAAATAACCAGAAAAGGAGAACAATGGTCTTGAGGTCTGATGTGTGGCTATAATTCATGGTTTAGCACATTCTTCGCCTTGCATTTTATATATTTTAATGATAAATTAACTTTATTTGTGCATAATAGAGTCCATTTTATGTGTAGGTGAATTGGAGATGAAAGTAGAGAAAAAGGGATACTTAAAAGTCGAAAGCGTACTCGGGAGCAATTGAAAAGGAGAAACTGGCGAAGCTAGACCTATAGCAAGCCTTATACCTGGCGACGCCAAGCCTGGGGTGAGGTCCACCGGGCGTTATGCCTCGCGAGGTCAGGTCTGGGCGTGCACATTCCGAGTTTTGAAGACTTATTTCGTCTCCTGGTTTGACTAAGACTTGGCCTACACGTTTAGGTCTTTCCTACACATATAAATAGACCTCAAAAGTGGCACTTTTGAGGACTTCTGCAACCAGAGGCAAGGATAGCTCGTGGAATAACCCTTGGGAGTTAGACTCATCGATTTCTACATCCCTTTATCCTTAATTTGTACTTTAATTATGCAAAATACTTTGGATATTGTTACAATGATTATGAGTAGCTAATTTCCTAGTCTAAGGTTTTGATGGAACCTATTGAAGGATGATTTTCTTGTTACGTTAATATAAATTTGTCGTAGTATTTTCTCTATTTGTTCAACTATATTATTCTTGTGGTTGATGGAACCTATTGAAGGATAATTTTCTTGTTACGTTAATATAAATTTGTCGTAGTATTTTCTCTATTTGTTCAACTATATTATTCTTGTGGTTGATTGAAGGGCCATCAATTAGCTGTGCCTATTTAGTATGTATTACTCAGGAGAGAGTGCACATTTAGGTAGTTGTTGAACAACATCAATCCTAACGTATATGAGGGATCAATACGAAGGGTTTAAAGGTGGGATTAGGGATAACGAAACCTTGGTGCGATCTGAGTGAGCCGTACTTAATGCCAGCTAGCGTAATCCAGGAAAATATATCTAGTAAATTGTGGTAATTACTCGGAAGAGAGTTACGACAGTTAGAGTGCTCATGGTCGATAGAGAAGACTTAGGCAAATTCGTAGAAAACGTAGAAGAAAAGATTCCGACAATAGGGGAAATCACAATCTTAGATCATTCCAATTCTTGTTTACAACCCTTTAGTAGTTAGTTATTAATTATTGCATTTTTATTACGTAATTTTTAGTTAATAAACATCCAAATTGTTACTTAAATATTTCTGAAGATTGATTGCGTGAATTTGTGCGAGTCTAGTAGTTATGTTTGATAGGTTAATTCCCTGTGGGATTCGAATCCGGACTTATTAGTCGGAATATATTTGCAACGACTGCTTGTCCTTTTTATAAGGCATAGTTGGGCGTGATCATTTGGCGCCGTTGTCGGGGGATTAATTATTAGTTGCAGCTAAAAGAAGTGCTAGAATTCTTAGTGTAGTCAATTTTCTTCATTTTAAACCAAATACATTGAACTTTTAACGTTTGTAGTCTTGGGTGTTACAAGTGTAGGCCTAGGAACTTCTCAAGAACCGTGAATTGCTCGAAGCGTTATCACATCCTGAGAAAGTTTTCAAGGCACTAAATCGTGCAAACAAGAAAAGCAAACAGCAACAAAACTCGACAAAACAAATCGAACCAGACATGCCTGACGGAAAATCCAATCAACAACAGAAACAATGCGAATGAACTAAATAATCAGGGTGTGGTGCCTTTTGTACCAGAAGCAGCATTATATGATTGGGCACAATCCACCGTCGATAATCCGGCAACCGCAATTGCAGTCCCTCAGATACAACAAGCGGAATCATTTCAAATCACAAACAACATGCACATTTATTGCAGAACAAGAGACTGTTCTCAAGGTCAAACATTGACGATCCTCAACAGCATCTGAAGAATTTCCTGTCGATATGTGTCACGTAAAGGCAACCTAACGTGATGCCGGACGCAATAAAGTAGTTGTTGTTCCCATTCTCGCTGATAGGAGAAGCTCAGACTTGGCTTAATTCACTCCCCATAAACTCCATCACTACTTGGGAGGAATTAGTCAAGTAATTTTTGAACAAATTCTACTCACCTAATAAAACTGCCCAACAAATTGATGATATATTGAGCTACAGGCAGAGACCAACAGAATCACTACAAGAAACGTGGGAGAGGTTCAAAGATATGCTGGTTAAGTGTCCACATCATGGCATCCCAGATCAGATGTTGGGGCAGAAATTCTACATGGGACTGGTTGATGGCTCAAAGGCCAATGTTGATGCTTCAGCAGGTGGAGCATTTTTGAGCAAAACATTCGGAGAATGCAAGATCCTACTTAATAAAATGGCCCAAAACTCAGGATGGATGACGAGCCTCAACGATCACTCCAGTAGCTCACTCAGTGGCTTTAGACCCAAACAACTCCATAGCTGAAAATATGGCCACTCAAATGACGCAAATGAGTATCCTCACCAAAAAGATTGATGAATCAGGCCAGAAGCAGCAGGTACAGGGGGCTTATGTACACCATGCATTAACCAACCATATGTTTGCTCGTGGAGTGCGGAAGGTGACAACCAACACTATCAGGAAGATATGAACTATGTGGCCAACTATGGGGGACAGAGACAAGGTGGTCAAAATTGAGGACAACAGAATCAACAATATAGACCAGCACAGCAGCAGTAGAATAACAACAATCCTCGAGCTATGCGACCAATGGGTCAAGTTTTGCCTTACCCACTTTACGGGAATTTTGCATCTATACCCGGTTTTGGGGTCACAATTGAACACCTATACCCACTTTGCAAAAATGTTTGCAAGCGTACCCACTTTACGATCAACTTCAGCTTGTCGGGTCTGAAATTAAAAGAAAAAATGCCTGAAGTGAAAAAATTGCACTTAAGGCCTAATACGTCTGAAGTGCAACCAATGGTTTCATCCACTTAAGGCTAATAAGTCTGAAGTGAAAATTTGCACTTTAGATGCGCTTAAGGCCAATAAGTCTGAAGTGAAAATTTGCACTTTAGATGCGCTTAAGGCCAATAAGTCTGAAGTGAAAATTTGCACTTTAGATGCGCTTAAGGCCAATAAGTCTGAAGTGAAAATTTGCACTTTAGATGCGCTTAAGGCCAATAAGTCTGAAGTGAAAAATTGCACTTCAGATGCATTTGAGGCCAAAAAGTCTGAAGTGCAACAAACGTTTTCATTTACTTAAGGCTAATAAGTCTGAAGTGAAAATTTGCACTTTAGATGCACTTAAGGCCAATAAGTTTGAAGTGAAAAATTGTACTTCAGATACACTTAAGGCCAAAAGGTCCGAAGTGCAACAAACGTTTTGCTACACTTAAGGCCAATAAGTCTGAAGTGCAACAAAGGTTTTCATTCACTTAAGGTCATTAAGTCTGAAGTGAAACCAAGAAACATAAATTTGTTCTTCAAATTATAACAATCCAATATACGATTTAATACCTAAATCTACTCCAAATGAGCTCAAGTTTGAAACATAACCTCCAAATATTATCAGGAACAAACCTCAATCATCAATTTGTCAAAACAACAATAAATCTAATGAACCCATTTTGCAATTAAAAAAAATAAGAAGAAAAAACCCTCATGAATAGTAATAAAGCGTCATAACAGCTCACCATTGTAAAACATCATAAACTATATTAAAATATATATACAGCCACCATATAAAATCATTATCACCTGAAGGAAGAAGAAGAAAGAGAAAGAGGCCTGAAGTTGTTTAAAAAGTAGGTACAAGTTAAAACTTTTTTAAAAAGTGGGTATAGGTTAAATGGGGGCGACCAAATAGGGCGCCCCATGCAATTTTTACCAGGATTACAACCCGCAAAATCAGCAACGGACTTATCAACAACCTCAACAACAATAGATTATGAGAAAAAATGATGGGTTTACTGAACTTAAGGGAATGCTGGACAGCAACAACAGAATGTTGCAACAGCTGATTGGGTCCACGGGAAAAATGCAACAGAGAGTGGACTCACATGAATGACTCACATGAATCAGCGATAAAGGGTATTGAGATTCAATTAGGACAGATTTCTATGGCTCTAAACAATCGTCCCCTAGGGACGTTACCTGCAGACACACAAGTCAACCCTAAAGAACAGGGCCCGAAACAGCTTATGGCAGTGAGTCTACGAAATGGTTTAGACCTAGATTTGGAGCAAGAGATTGCTCGCGAAAGCCGACCGACTGAAACACTAGTGCCAGTACCCATTGAGATAGATGATTCAACAGGGTTAACAGAGATGACGGTACAACATGCACAAAAGAGCACAAGCAAAGAAAAAGTAGCGAAGGAGACTGAGGTAGCACAAGAAACGACAGTAGAACCGGTGCCTAAGCAAGATAAAACTCAAATCACAGGAAAGAAGCGACCTCCAACACCTTTCCCCCAGAGATTGGCCAAATATCAGAAAGATGCGCAGTATAAGAAATTCTTGGAGATGTTGAAGCAAATTCAGGCGAACATTCCATTAATTGACGCCTTAAAGGAAATGCCTAGTTATGCGAAAATGATGAAGGCCTTGATGTCTCGTAAGTTCGACTTTCAAGTCTTGGCTACGGTTACACTGACTCAGACATGTAGTGTTGTTGTGACGAGACCCATAGCTAAGAAGCTGTCTGACCCAGGAAGCTTCACAATCTCATGCACAATAGGCAACTATGCGTTTGCTAAGGCACTTTGTGATTTGGGGGCAAGCATAAACTTGATGCCCCTGGCTATCTACAAAAGGTTAGGCATTGGAAGAGCTAGACGCACGTCCATGTTACTACAGCGGGCCGACCGGACAGTGAAGAGGCCCTATGGTATCCTAGATGATGTATTTGTATAGGTTGGGAAGTTTGTGTTCCCGACAGATTTTGTCATTCTTGACTGTCGGGTTGACGAGGAGATTCCCATAATTTTGGGAAGACCATTCTTGGCCACTGGGAGAGCTTTAATTGACAGTGAAACTGGAGAGCTAAAAATGAGACTAAATGATGAAATAACATTCAACGTGCAGAAATCTATGCGGCGACCAAGTGAATTTGCTAACTGCTTTCTAATAGAAGCCGTGGATAGAATTTTGGAGGAGGAAGATGAAACCTTGAATGCTAAAGACCCTCTAGCAGCTTGTCTCATGAACTTAGTAAATGAATAGGATTTGGCGGAATGGGTGCTGGCTCTTGAAGGCCAGGGGTATTGGAAAAGAAAGCTCGAATTTGACCCTTTGGACTTAGAAGAAAGAAAAATTCCTCCAGCTAAGTCATCGATAGAAGAGCCACCAAAATTGGAGTTGAAGTCGCTACCACCTCAGCTCAGATATACTTTCTTGGGACCTAACTCAACTTTACATGTTATTATTTCATCTGGTTTGTTGGATGTGCAGAAAAAACAGCTTTTGCAGGTATTGAGTGAGTGAAAATTGCAATTGGTTGGACCATTGCAGACATTAAGGGTATCAACCCAGCCTTCTATATGCATAAGATTCTACTGGAAGATGGCCACAAACCTTCCAGTGAACATCAAAGAAGGCTGAACCCCAACATGAAGGAAGTTGTGAAAAGGAGGTGATAAAGTGGTTAGATGCGGGGATCATTTTCCCCATCTCCGACAGCAACTGGATCAGCCCAGTCCAATATGTGCCTAAGAAAGGTGGGATGATTGTAGTGCAAAACGAGAACAATGAGTTGATATCAACAAGAACAGTCACGGGATGGCGAATTTGTATGGATTACAGAAGATTGAACAAGGCCACCCGAAAAGCTTGTCGTTCATCGATCAAATGCGAGATAGATTGGCTGGGAAGTCCCACTTTTGCTTTCTGGATGGATACTCGGGGTTAATCAAATCTCCATTGCCCCGGAAGATAGAGAGAAAATATCATTCACTTATCCATACGGCGTCTACGCCTTTCGGAGGATGTCGTTCGTCCTATGCAATGCACCCACCACATTTCAAAGGTGCATGCTGGCCATCTTCATTGATATGGTTGAGGACATCATGCAGGTCTTTATGGATGACTTCTCAGTGGTGGGAGACTCATTCGATGATTGCCTAAGGAATTTGAAAAGAGTGCTGAAAAGAAGTGTCGAGACTAATCTGGTACTCAATTGGGAAAAGTGCCATTTCATGGTACAGGAAGGTATAGTATTGGGACACATAGTGTCGAGCAAGGGCATTGAGGTAGATCGTGCAAAGGTTGATGTGATCGAAAAGCTTCCACCACCCACTTCCGTTAAAGCAATAAGAAGCTTCCTTGGCCACGCCGGTTTCTATAGCCGGTTTATAAAAGATTTTTCCAAAATTGCTAACCCTTTATGTAAGTTGCTTGAAAAAAATCACCCTTTTTGTGTTTTCGGGTAGCTTTTGAGGAATTGAAGAAGAGACTGGTGACAACACCTATCATAGTTGCACCTGACTGGGAGCAACCATTTGAGCTAATGTGTGACGCAAGTGACTATGCTGTTGGAGCAGTGCTTGGACAGCAAAAAGGCAAAGCCATGCATCCAATATACTACGCAAGTAGAACTTTGAGTAGTGCCCAACTAAATTACATGGTATGACCAAGAAGGAGATGCTAGCAGTGGTGTTCGCATTTGACAAATTCAGGTCATACCTAATAGGCTCGAAGGTAATTGTTTATACTTACCATGCTGCTCTCAGGTACCTCATTGATAAGGAGCCAAAGTCGCGCCTGATTCGATGGGTGCTACTGCTGCAAGAATTTAACTTGGAAATCTGTGGCCGAAAGGGAACGGAGAACCAAGTGGTTGATCACTTGTCTAGGCTGGAAGGAGCCGAGAAGAAGATCGAGATGGAAGAGATCGTGGAGAATTTCCCGGATGAACAACTACTAGCCACGAGTTTTGAAGTAGCGCCATGGTATGCAGACATTGCAAACTACCTGACAAGCGGTATTGTCCCCTATGACCTTTCCTCTGTTCAAAAGAAAAAATTCTTTCGTGATTGTCGCATGTATTATTGGGATGAGCCTTATCTGTTCAGGATTTGTGTTGATAACATGATCCGGAGATGTATCCCCGAGATAGACCAATCTTCTATTTTGCAGGCTTGTCACGCTTCACCATATGGTGGCCATTTCGGGGGAGTCAGGACAGCTGTGGAAGTGTTAGAATCGGGCTTCTACTGGCCGACATTGTTCAAAGATGCACACTTATGGGTAAAGGTTGTGATGAATGCCAACGAATCGAAAACATTTCCTGCCGACATGAGATGCCTATGCACCCAATTCAGGAGGTAGAAGTGTTTGACATATGGGGAATCGATTTCATGGGGCCTTTCATCAGCTCATATGGCAACAAATACATACTCATAGTTGTGGACTACGTGTCGAAATGGGTGGAGGCTGCAGCGCTCCCTACAAATGATGCTAAGGGGGTAATTAGTTTTTCGAGAAAGAATATATTCACCCGATTTGGCACTCCAAGGGCAATAATCAGCGACGGAGGCACTCACTTCTGTAATCGAGCCTTCGCAAAGTTGTTAGAAAAGTATGGCGTACGCCACAAGGTTGCCACCCCATATCACCCGCAAACTAGTGGGCAAGTGGAAGTTTCGAACAGAGAGATAAAGAGCATTTTGACAAAGGCTGTGAATGCTACAAGAACGGATTGGCAAGAAAGTTAGATGATGCACTCTGGGCCTATCGTACCGCTTTCAAAACTCTGATTGGCATGTCGCCATATAAATTGGTGTTTGGGAAGGCGTGTCACTTACTAGTGGAATTAGAGCATAGAGCTTTATGGGCACTGAGGCAGTTGAATCTCGATATAGAAGTTGTGGGTACAAGTACAGTCACAGAGTTGCACGAGCTTGATGAGTTTCGTTATCACGCTTTTGAGAGCACAAGATTATACAAGGAGAGAATGAAGATGATGCATGATAAAAATATTCTTGAGCGGAGTTTTAAACCCAGAGATATGGTATTGCTATACAATTCAAGATTGGGGTTATTTCCGGATAAATTAAAGTCAAGATGGTCAGGACCATTTAGTGTGGTAGAAATTCACCCAACCGGAGTTGTAGAGATTGTCGTAGCAAATGACTCTCGCACGTTTAGAGCCAATGGGCACAGGTTAAAACATTATTTGGGCGTGGAAGATGCGAAAGTAGTTTCAGCGACTCATTTGCTCGAGCCACAAAGGTTAAGCGAGCCTTAAGTGCAATTACCTGCGTTGTTCGGCGACGTTAAATCAGGCGCTTCATGGAAGGGAACCCATTGTAATGTTAATATTGTATTCGTCGTGCCGCGACGTTAACTAAGGCGCTAGTTGGGAGGCAACCCAATTCGTAGTTGATTTTTAGTGTAGTTAGAATTTTTCTTTTCTTTTTTAGGTACTAACAAGTTTGTAGGTGATTTTGGGCGAGACGAGCAGAGCTTTAAACGTCACATGAAGGAAATCAGGCGAGGAACCTCGCGCCGCATCGGTTGAGGCCAGGCACTTCACGTGTTAGGCCTCGCACAGCAAGCCTCCAGGCTCGCGTTTGAGCTGGTAAGGCGAGGATTACGCGAGGCTATCAACCAGGCGTCGCCAGGTAAATTTTTTTTTCGGCCTATTTTAATTTTTCTCCCCTTATTTTATCTAACCTCCTCATTTACACGCCCAAAAACTTTGAACAAAATAAATCCCTAACCTAACCTAAACCAAACACACATCAAGCTTAAAAGAAAACTGCCAAACACACAACACTGCTCACTAGCACTGCTCAAATGCACACTGCACAAATTTCCTCACCCTCACACACTCACCACCACAATGTCGTCATTGTCCCTCATATCCCCGTTGAAGTCAAGCTTAGTCCTGCTAATTATTTCACTTGCACCAGCAATTCTCAGGCAAGTCCTTCCTCTTAAAAGCTTCTAAGATATGATTCTTGTTTCTTTCCTTTGAAATTTCGAGTTGGGTAAAGGTATGCAATTACACACAAAATTTGGGGGTTGTTCTTCATTGTAGTATTGTGTTTGTGTGTCCCAACCCCATAACCCCATAGGAATGGTGTTGCTATTGTATGAACACGTGGTACTACGGAACTCCCAAGCCGATTTGGGAGGGTGAGGCAATCCCTCACTCCTATAAGCACTCCCATGGCACTAGTGCATGCTAAGTGTTTGTTATAATGCCTCAATGGCATTCCTTGTCCTCATTGGAACCCGAGTCTCCGAGATTAATAGACTAGTGTTATGTAGTCGTGCACCACGTTAAAATCTTAAGTGTGAGGTGGCTCACAGGTAGCCATGTGGTGTTGTTTGATTCTAATGTTAAGAAAATACGAGGTGAAGTCTGAGTAACTTCGGGAATTTGGGCAAAACTAGGTGTGTAATGTGTAATACAGTTTTAACTGATTATTGATCACTTGTGTAGGAACGAGATGCCTCCGGAAAAAGACACAGGCAAAGGCAAGGCTACTTCTACTACAACGGCTAAAGCAAAGGCGACCTTCGCACCTCCCCCAAAGAAGAGAAAAGGGGGAGAAGCCACCTCCAGTCAAGGTGAAGGAGCACAAGTTGTGGCAGCTGTCGCAGCCATGCGTTCACAACCCCAAGGCCAATGGGAGTTTGGCATCAGAAGCATACCCCCGCACACTAAGGATTGGTACACATGTACATCCGGAAGCCGCTATCCAGGAGCGCCGACTACAAGCAAAGTACCAGGCTATTTAGAGGGGCATCCATGATTTGGGGTTGAGCTATGTCTTCAAGAACACAAGGGATATAAATCTAAATCTAGTGCGGGAATTCTATGCAGGGTTTGATCCACGGGATACCGAACAGCTGGTGCCGATTCGTGGACGGTTGATAAATTTTTCAGCCACGGCCATATGTAACTTTTTAGGTGCTCCAGGTGTTTCTGTGGAGCCATTGGACTACTTCATCCGCCGGCCTACTTATAGAGAGCTGGGACACACGCTTTGTGGTGTTAATTCTACGGCAGCATGGATCCGTGATAAGAAAACAAATCGGCACCGAAAATTTCCCAAGAAGATGAGGGCGGAGGCTCAAGTTTGGTTAAAACTGATAAATGCACGGCTCCTACCGTGCAATCATGACACGTTCATCAGCCGAGAGGGGACATGTCTGCTTTACTTCCTCATGACGGAGCAAAGGGTAAATGTGGGTCATCTGATCCACTACCAAATGTCTGTGGTAAGAACGGGTAAGAAGGTCGATCACATGCCATTTGCCAATTTTTTGACTCAGTTCTTAAGACACGAGGAGGTCGAGCAGGAGACAGAATTTGACGACATCATTGATCAGCCCATAAGACATACAGACATCACAAGTGTCCGAGTGAAAGAAGAGACTACAATGCCATCTTGACTGGTGCCGAGCGCTTTGCTCGTGATGATAGTTTCATGGCCCATCTATATGGGATGATGGATTTACAGTTGCGGATAGGGGGTCGCCCGGCCACGATTGAGGAGAAGACCTTGTTAGATGAGTGGTTCTCGCTCAACGCACATGCTCAGCAGTTGGTCCTCCACACTTCCGGATGACGAGGATATTAACACACCGGAGCAGTCTGAGGCTGAGCCACAGAGCCAGACAAGTCTGACGATGAGGACGATGATGATGAGGAGGAAGTGCATGATGAAGAGTGGGTTGCCTCAGAGGATGAGGGCGACGATGTTGTTTGACTAGGGAAGTTTTTCCTTATACCCTACTTTTTTTCTTGTTGTCATTTTTGTGCATGCACTGAGGACAATGCATGATCTAAATGCGGGGTGGGGACTTGTAAATATTAGTTGATATTAGTTTTGCTTAGTTATTTTTTTTAGTAACTGTCTTTTTTTTTAGTTAATTGTGTTAGTTATTAGTTTAGTTAATTGTTTTAGTTATTTTTTTTAGTTACTTGTTAGTTAGTTAGAAGAAAAAAAATAAAAAATAAATTAGAAAAATTGGACTCTTCCCAACGATGGATCTACTAGACAGTTTTCTTGAGGGAAGTAAGTCTAAAGAAAAATACCAAAAAGATTTTCTTGTAGGTAGTGTAGTAATTCCCCCTTGATTTTTCTTTGGGCGGCGGTTCTTTTCCAGGGATTTTTAGTTGAACCAGGTGTAATTAGTTTTAATTTTTAAAAGCAGGAACCACGGGGCTATGCATTTGATTGCAGCAATATCTCTTTGCTTTGTTATGCCTTGAGAATAGTCAGTTCTATGGTTGTGACGCTTAGGCTCGATTTTTGACTCTAGTATAAGTACCTTAAAGCATTAGATTCTTAATTTTGCTTAACTGCTTTGACTGGAGTGTCGCGATGAAACCAATCCTAAGTGAGTTATGTGCCATGTATGTATGAGGTTTTGTATGTATTCTGTGCATTGCATTTGATGTCTAGAATTTGCCCCGTGTGTGCCAAGCAAAAACATAGTCTTGTTCAGTCTAGGAAGGGATATAGTTGTTTCTTTGTTAAGCCAGATATATAAAGTTTACCCACCTAAATGTTATACGTAGTTGACCCCGTTGAACCTATAATCTTGTTTCTTTGGTAATCACATTACAAACCGTACCGTTTGTTTTAATAGACCATATAATGGAACCTTGTCACCTCTCATGAGCACTTGAATGCTGATGGATTATGAAAAAGTCAAAGTGTGGGGTGGTGGGTTGGCTTTTGAGTGGAACAATTGAAATAAGGAGAAAGGTGCACTATTTTGTAAAAAAAAAAAAAGATGTCAATAAAAGACACTTGAAGAGAAAGAAAAAAAAACGAGAGAGAAAAAAAAAATGATAATAGTATATTGCATGAAAAATAATTCTTGATGATGGTGGCTAGTGATATTGTGCTTAAGGAAGTATGGGGTAATACAAATTGAAGTGAAGGTGGAATGTTTGGTTTGACATAAGTATGGGTTGTGTATTAAAGTGCTTAAGGGAGTTGTAGTCACTCATATCCAAATGTATCCTACCCGACCCGCAGCCTACATTACAACTAATGAAAGTCCTAATTGATCTTAGACTGGATGAACTCGATTAGTAGAGTATTACACTACGGCCAAGCCTATGGTGCATCATTTGTGGCATATGAATGTTAATTCTAAGAGCGAGTGAATTTTTCCTATCTTGAGTTCCTACATTCTTAAAATTCATTGTGTGTGGAACTAAGCTCTTTGATTGGATGAGGGCACATGATTCATAAGGGAAAGGTAATGCTGTTGACCTCCATGTTAGAGTAAGTAAGTGAATGGTGAAGAAGGCATGGTATTTGTGAGTCAAATCTTGAGACGAGGATGTTATACCTTTGTGCTTAGACTATTTTAAAGATTATTGGTATAATGAATTAAGAGAATTGCTTAATAGGTTGTGTCTATAAGTGTAGTTAGATTGCTCAAGGAAGAGCAATGTTTAAGTGTGGGGTATTGATGTGTGGCTATAATTCATGGTTTAGCACATTATTCGTCTTGCATTTTATTATGCTTTAATGCTAAATTATACTTTATTCGCGCGTAATAGAATCCATTTTATGTGTAGGTAAATTGGAGATGAAAGTAGAGAAAAAGGATACTTAAAAGTCGAAAGCGTGCTCGGGAGCAATAGAAAAGGAGAAGCTGGCGAAGCCAGGCCTATAGCAAGCCTTATACCTGGCGACGCCGAGCTTGTAGCTGGCGAGAGAGTTGGCGAGGCAGAAGACGAGCTCGACCAGGCTTTATACCTGGCGACGCCAGGCCTGGGGCGAGGCCCGCCGGGCGTTATGCCTCGCGAGGCCAGGTCTGGGCGTGCACATTCCGAGTTTTGAAGACTTATTTCGTCTCCTGGTTTGACTAGGACTTGGCCTACACGTTTAGGTCTTTCCTACACATATAAATAGACCCAAAAACGCCACTTTTGAGGACTTCTGCAACCGGAGGCAAGGATAGCTCGTGGAACAACCGTTGGGAGTTAGACTCATCGATTTCTACATCCCTTTATTCTTACTTTGTACTTTAATTATGCAAAATACTTTGGATATTGTTACTACGATTATGAGTAGCTAATTTCCTAGTCTAAGGTTTAAATTAATATAAATTTGCCGTGGAATTTTCTCTATTTGTTCAACTATATTATTCTTGTGGTTGATTGAAGGGCTCTCAATTAGCTATGCCTATTTAGTATGTATTACTCGAGAGAGTGCATACTTAGGTAGTTGTTGAACAAAATAACTCCTAACGTATATGAGGGATCAATACGAAGGGTTTAAAGGTGAGATTAGGGATAACGAAACCTTGGTGCGATTTGAGTGAGCCGTACTTAATGCCATCTAGCGTAATTCGGGAGAATATGTCCAGTAAATTGTGGTAATTACTCGGGAGAGGGTTAGACAATTAAGAGTGCTCATGGTCGATAGAGAAGAAAACGTAGCGGAAAAGATTCCGACGATAGGGGAAATCACAACCTTAGATCATTCCAATTCTTGTTTACAACCCTTTCGTAGTTAGTTATTAATTATTGCATTTCCATTACGTAATTTTTAGTTAATAAACATCCAAATTGTTACTTAAATATTTCTGAAGATTGATTGCGTGAATTTGTGTGAATCTAGTAGTTGTGTTTGATAGGTTAATTCCCTGTGGGATTCGACTCCGGACTTATTAGCCGGAATATATTTGCAATGACCGCTTGTCCTTTTTATAAAGCATAGTTGGGCGTGATCAAGGTCACTCGATCTGAAGGACCGACAACTGACGTATCTAAGGGTCCTGGAATTTCAAATGTACTTTTTTTTTAAAATCACCTTAGTCGAAAGACCTTGCTTGCTATAATTTTCTGTTTCTTAAGGTGGTAAGTATAGTTGTTCCTTAAATCTTGGGCCATGAACAGAAAGGGGAAATTTAGAAGGTTAATGGTAGAAAGGTGAGTCCAAGAACAAAAAGGGACATGGGACAGATGTTTTGTGAAGAAAGATCTTATTTATTTATTTTTTATGAAGGAAATCTTTTATTAATAGATTCCACATAATATATATTATGTGACTCGGTGCGATAAATCAAGCCTAGAGAATGTGGACCTTGAAATTTATGCAATACCAACAGATTTAGCTACAATAGCATACCCAGAAAATAAGATGCATTCCCCAACTTTGGCACCTTCTGGTGCTATCAAAGGCTCCACCATAGTATGATCTTCATTAGAAGCACATAATACCTATAAAGAAAATTAGGAAAAAAGAGTTACTATCAGTAAAGAAATGAGAGATAGTACTGCGAACAGAGAGAATACAAACATATTGACTTGAGCTGGACAACTCTACACATTCATCTAACCCATATTTCTTCAGATATAATACCTAAATATTCCTATGCACAAAACATTTGTTTGGATTTCAAACTTCTTTAGTGGATATGTTCTAACTAAATTAAGAACGCCAGATATTCGAATAATGAGAAAGTACCATAGTGACCTAGAGTTCTCAACAGACACTTTGAAGTCAACACAAGCAGATAGAAAATGAATAGTTAAATTACCATTATATTAGGAAGAGGCAGAACATTCAATATAACACAAAAATTAACTAGCTTATGCTAATTTACACCGAATTAGACTCCCATGCTACTGGAAAATATAATGTGATATTAAGCATAACTTAGATGATATAATACCATTCCCTCTGATGCCACATCCCTTAGTTTAGATGGTTTCATGTTTGTCACGACTACCACAAGGCGATTCTGCAGGGACAACAACCAACATAAAATAATTAGAAGAAATAAAAGCTCCCAAAGGATGCAGCAATACCAATTCAAAGAAGCCAGAAATATAGCATATACTAATGCTTAATGACAGAGAGCATACAGTTAACTGCTCCGGACTGCAAAACTTTGCCAGGCCGCTAACCACTTGACGACATTTTGCTTCTCCAACATCTATCTCCTCAACCAGTAAGCTATACACAGGGATAATGCAGGAAAAGGTTTTAACACAAATTAGATAACATATAAAGTTGCTAAGGCATCCTATCACCAGAACTTGAAAAGGACAAAAGGGAATGGATAAGTATCGGGAAATAGACTACAAATAAAAAGAATGAAAAATACAATACCTATCAGCTGATGGATGTTTCCATGCTTTTTTAATGTGGCCAATCTGTAATTTGAGCAAACTAACACTGATATCTTTATCTTTCTCATCTACCTTTTCAGGCAACTTCTTCTTTTCAGCAGAAGCTTGATTATCTGCAGCAGCTTTCTCCTTCAGATATTTAAAGGGATAAGTGTTAGAAACAACTTAAAATTTGGGATAGTTCACAGAAACTAAAAGCTGATAGCATCAAGAACGTGCCCTTATTGCAAACAAGTCATTCCAGAGTACCTAGGACTGCAACAAAGACACTAATCATAAGTGATGACAATATTTTCTTCTTCTTTTTTTATTGAGGAATGGTAAGTGTAGTAATGACAACATTTTCTATTACCGTCACGAATTGAAAAGGCAAAATTTTCTGCCAGTTGCAACAAACGGACAAGAGAACCAGAAACAAAGTTAAATAACAAAAAAGTTTTAACTGTAAGAGGAACAGACCCAAGAACTTTAAGCAAATAAAAACAACCGAAGGCCAATGTGTTACAAGTAACATACCGCACCACTACTGTTCTTTGTTTTTGAGTCTGCATCTGAGCTACTAGCTTTTTTGGTCTCTAACTCAGTTTTTTTTATACTTGACTCCGCTTCTACCTTCTTCACACTTTTTGATGCCTGAATCAATGTCAGGAAAAAAGATATTAAAAATAGCCCATTCTTGGACTTTGTTGGGCCTAAAAACTAATTGATGCAAGGAATGATTCAAATCAAGATAGTATAGTAATTCAAAAGCATTACTGAGAATAGAGTGTTTTAATAAAAGCATTCCACAGAAGTAGCCAAGAGCAATGCAAATTAATGCTGTTAATTTGTAAACATTCCATAAAATATGCATTAAACAAATTGCCACAAGTAAAGAAATGAATTCTCACATATTTCTGTCTCCACTTTTATTTCACTAATGAAGAAAACCATTTATATTGTTCCATTAACGAATACTGCAATAGACTGGATGTCACTGCTCCTGTTCTGGTCACTGGAAATGTAGTAATGCATGGAAAATGGAGTTCAAACAAGTCACAGAGCATATCAATTCTGCTCTCAAGATAGTTCTTCAGAAAGTCTAGCTCAACGCAGTAAAAGCATTACTGACCGGTGGATCAAATTGGACCTTCTCCAGCAAAATAGTTTGGAATTTATCTCCGACATCACCTTTAATCTGCACAAAAATAGATGTATTCAATAGAATGTGTGCTGGTTTCTTGCTCAAAATAAATCCAGGAGCAATCAAACTACTTCACATAGTTTACTCATAACATATAAAAATTCAATTATTAAAAGTAGTGGTTTGCTGTTTAAACATTGGCTAATATTTTGCAAGGCCGAGCATCATAGAATGGGTTAGACTTGAAATAAGAAATGATTTTTTCCGGTACTCATAAAAACCCCAAGATGGAGAAATAGAAAGAACTAGAGAGTGAAAACAGGACCAGGAGCCCAGCTGCTCCTCTGAGAATTTGATTAGTTTTAAAAACAAACAAATATTCTCCGGGACTCACCCCGAAAGCCTTTCATTAACTAAACTACTTAGTGCTTTCATTAACTCAACTTCTTAGGCCCTCGTTCACTCAATTTAAACATACCATGAAGAGCAAAACTAAATGATCCAATTTCAATTTTATGGTATGGTTAGTAGACCAGCTTCATGTCCTGCACACAGGTTTTGCTCCAAAATATTATCACAATCTATCGAGGGTGAAGTTGTCCTTTTTTAAGAATGTGAAAATTTCCAGAAAATGAAAAATTTGTCCATTTCCTTAGTTAATGGATAGTGCAGGGAATTTTCCGCTTTGCAATATTCTAGGTTTACTAATTGATTGTTTTGTTCTCAGAAATTCAGAGAACTAGAGGAAAGGCAAATCTTTTCTCTGCCTGTTTTTGTTCAATTCTAACAAGAGAAGAAAGCCAGTTTTCCTTTTTGTTCAACAGAGAAAAAACAAACTAGGAGCTATATACAGAAGTGAAATGGTTAAAAAAGCTAATTACTTTTACACCCAGCTCTATTCTTTATTTGAATGTCATGAGTGGTATATTTGGATGTCCATTATATCAAATTCCCCATAGCATTTGTAGTTCAGAATAGTTTTATTTTTGCATGTGACGGTGACATACCTGAACATTATAAAGGACTAACTTTTCAATTTTATTTTTTTTTGGTAACAAATGTAAATATTACCATTAACAACAAAAAACCAATACACCTAAAGAGCACCTAAATTACACTACCGTCCCCTAGACAGGTAGGGTAGTGCAAGTAGTAGGCCTCCGACAAACAGCTAATTACACAAGAACTTTTGTAATATCCTATTGTATCGCTGAGCCCTTCTAGACATTCTAAGTAATTCTATTCTTTCTACAAATTCATTCTTGACCTGTGTTACTACTACGTCAGTATTCACAGTAATTCCTCTAAAGAGTTTCCAGTTCCTAGCTCTCCACACATGGTATAACCCGGCACTCCACAAAGCTGCTACTACTTCCTTCTTTAATTGCTTCCAATGTTTACTCTTTATCTTGCCTAACACCTGCTTCACTTCACCAACTGGGATTGGAATTCCAGTCCATTGTGTTAATGCAATTCTGATTCTTCTTGTCCAAGCACAATCCACAAATAGATGTGTTGATGTTTCCTCCAGTAACTCATCACATAGACAACAGTTATCATTATCCACATCCACAGGAATGTTCAACTTCTTTAGCCTTGCCTTGGTGAGTGTCTGTCATGCACGGCCAACCATATAACAAATCTATGCTTGGGTTGTGAGATCGAATTCCATATTAGTTCTGCAATTCTCAGTCTATTCTACTGACCACTCGTGATTGAATATTTTCCCCCAGGAGTCAGAGTGAACTGCCCTTGCGTGTACCAGCCTTGCATATCCACTTTAATGGAGTTGATCTTTTTCCAATACCAACTACTATCAACAAGAGGTTTATGAGTCCAAATATCCTGGTTGTGTCTCATATATATGCCATGTACCCATTTCACCCATAATGAGTCCTTTTTGCTAGCCAACTGCCATAATAGTTTACCTACTGATGCAACGTTCCACTTCCTACTACCTTTGATATTCAACCCTCCCAACTTCTTTGGCCAACATACTTTCTCCCAAGCCACAAGTAAAATTTTCCCCTTTTCCTTAGTGCTACCCCATAAGAATTCTCTACATTTCGTATCCACCTCCTTCAAGACACTTTGGGGGAGTATAAAGGCCGCCCCCTAGAAATTATGAATTGAGAATAGAACAGCATTAACCACCTGTAGCCTTCCTTCCTGCATAAGACAATTTCTTTGAGTAGACTGTAGTAATCCCGTGTGTAATTTTTTCTATGAGTTGATGGCATTCCATTTTACTCCATTTCTTTGAAGAGAGGGGCAACCCAAGGTACCTTATTGGGAAAGTACCTAAGGTAAATCCAAACTAACTGCTCCCTGAGGTTGTCATCCACTCTTGCCAAGAATATGCTGGACTAACTTTTCAATTTGAAAACACAAAACTACATAGTAGCCCCACATATTTTTTCACTCAAATTAATCCAAAAATATATTCGACTACAACGCTAAACAAGTGTACCAAATCTCACAGCTAACATTCGTTTCATTCTGTAATCATCTATAAGTCTTTTCAGTTTTCCTTGTCAATATGGTAACAACAACCACCAAATAAGGAAAATCATAACAGCAACCAATTTCCTTTTTCCCTTGTAACAATTAATCTTTTCTCCCTATTACTTAATCCTCAAGACAAAGAAAGTCACAGCCAGAACTAAACCAGCTTTTACAATCTGATGATAAAATGACTAACATACTCATGCCCAATTAGTAGAAAGATTCCATCCTAAGTACAGCAACCTGTGGACATCACCAAACTCAACACATCAAGGCCATCGCGTGAGCTTTTCCTTTTGACATTCGATATACTGCAGGATGAAGATCCCGATTTCTATATACTACCACTCCACTATCATCCAATCTCAGTTTAATGATAGACATAAAATTCTAGCATACCTGGATATAGTCCATCCATCTAAGCAAGTGTGGCAATTTGTTTCTATCAGAGTTTGAAAGACTGATCTGATGGCAGTAGAATAATGATAGCATGTTAGAACAAAAGATTGAGCTAAAGAATTTTGCATTCAAAGCTATATCATATTTCAATTAAGGAGCTGCGGAAGGTGACAATTACAAACCACTTACATTACAGTATAAGAAAGAATAAGAATCGCCTAATTGACCAATAAAAGCTTCAATATTTATGCCTAATATGACAATGCAATATGGAAATAAAGATCATCTTTACGTAAAACGTAACTCTTCAAGGTGTGTCGGGTATGATCGAAAATGTCCATTTCCAACAAAAGAAGGAAACAGTTTCTGACACTTGTAGGAAGAATCAAGTTCCATTACAAATAACTCTTATTCAAGATTACTACTTGTTTGTTTATCAAAAAAATAAGTACTTGTTGCTATCAACATTTATAAATTGTTGCCGGCGTTAATACTCCAAAATAACACCAAATCACTATTCGAATTCCATATACTACACTTTATACAATTATCCATTTTTATACCTAGCCAAATATGATCCAAGAAAATGATTTCCTACAATAAAATATTCCAATGCACCAACATAGGGAAGGAGATGCATACCACAGATGCATGCACGGATGCAAAGACAATGATATCAGCTGCTGAAATCTTGAGGCCATTGCCCAAAATAACAGACTTTTTACTCAAATCCTCAGTCAACTCACCTAGAGCTTTAAAGCTTGCCCCATTATCAACAGGGAAGTTACTGGCAAACTCCACCCATTTTACTAACTGAAATGAAAATTTGATCTCAACGTCAAATTGAAACCAAATAAATCCAAAACTCAGTACAAAAAGCTAGCAAATGTTGAAATATTACCTCATTATCTTTTTGGGAAGAATTTAAAATTTCTGTACACAAGCCTTTAATGTCCTTATCCGAATTCTGCATAATTTAGCACCAAAAATAATCCATCAATTTGTATTTGTTACATGCGCTCAACTTAATTCATGCATACTGCAAAAAATGTGAGGGCTGAAAATAACTTACTGGGTCTAATGACAGGGTTGAGAGGTGCTTGCTTAGAGCTGAAACAATGTTTTGCTTCTGATCTGCAAATGCCATGGTTCGCTGATTCTCTGGTGCGTTTACTTCTAGAATGCAACTTCACTTCAATTGTTCAAATCGAACAAAAATAGGATTTTGTAGGGTTTTATTATCTCACTTGTGGGCTGGCATAATTGGAAATTTGGAATGCTCTGTCCATGTTGAAAATGGGCCATATTTGTTTTGGGTGGCCGAAGATCATAAGTCCAAAGTGAAGGGGATGTCTACATATAGTCACTAATAGAAGTTGTCTTTATTTTAAAGTTAGTATTTTAAATATATTTATTCTTTAGTCATTAGTTTAATAATTTCTTACCTTACTGGACGAAAATACCTTTATGCTATAACTTATCAAGGAGGAGGTTGAACGTGATAGAAGGTCCTTGCGCAAGTTTGAAAATACCCTTGTGCATGTTTGAAGGTCCTTAACTTCAAGTTTCAAGTTCAAAAGTTAAGGACAAACAGTCTTTAACTTCAAGTTTCAAGTTTAAAAGTTAAGGACAAGCAATCCTTAACTTCAAGTTTCAAGTTCAAAAGTTAAGGACAAACAGTCTTTAACTTCAAGTTTCAAGTTTAAAAGTTAAGGACAAGCAATCCTTAACTTCAAGTTTCAAGTTCAAAAGTTAAGGACAAGCAGTCCTTAACTTCATGTTTCAAGTTAAAAAGTTAAGGACAAGCAGTCCTTAACTTTAAGTTTCAAGTTTAAAAGTTAAGGACAGTAGGTCCTGGACTTCAACTTTCACCTTTAAAAGTTAAGGACAAGCAATCCTTAACTTCAAGTTTCAAGTTCAAAAGTTAAGGACAATAGGTCCTTAACTTATAGTTTTCAGTCCTTAACTTAAAAGTTCAAGTTAAAAAGTTAAGGACAATGGGTCTTTAACTTATAGTTTTCAGTCCTTAACGTTTCAGGTTAAAGAGTTAAGGACAAGCAGTCCTTAACTTCAAGTTTCAAGTTCAAAAGTTAAGGACAAGCAGTCCTTAACTCCAAGTTTCAAGTTCAAAAGTTAAGGACAATAGGTCCTTAACTTATAGTTTTTATTCCTTAACTTAAAAGTTCAAGTTAAAAAGTTAAGAACAATGGGTCCTTAACTTATAGTTTTCAGTCCTTAATGTTTCAAGTTAAAAAATTAAGGACAAACAGTCCTTAACTTCAAGTTTCAAGTTCAATAGTTAAGGACAAGCAGTCATTAACTTCATGTTTCAAGTTAAAAAGTTAAGGACAAGCAGTCCTTAAGTTTAAGTTTCAAGTTTAAGAGTTAAGGACAAGCAGTCCTTAACTTCATGTTTCAAGTTAAAAAGTCAAGGACAAGCAGTCCTTAACTTTAAGTTTCAAGTTTAAAAGTTAAGGACAAGCAGTCCTTAACGTCGAGTTTCAAGTTTAAAAGTTAAGGACAAGCAGTCCTTAACTTCAAGTTTCAAGTTTAAAAGTTAAGGACAATAGGTCCTTAACTTATAGTTTTTAGTCCTTAACTTAAAGGTTCAAGTTAAAAAGTTAAGGACAATGGGTCCTTAACATTTCAAGTAAAAAAGTTAAGGACAAACAGTCCTTAACTTCAAGTTTCAAGTTCAAAAGTTAAGGACAAGCAGTCATTAACTTCATGTTTCAAGTTAAAAAGTTAAGGACAAGCAGTCCTTAACTTAAAGTTTCAAGTTTAAAAGTTAAGGACAATCAGTCCTTAACTTAAAATTTCAAGTTAAAAAGGTAAGGACAATAGGTCCTTAACGTTTGAACTAAACTTCAGGACTTCAGGACTACAAGTCCTTAACTTTTGAACTTAACTTCAAGACTTTAGGACTACATTTCCTTAACACAATTATCTTTGTCCTCAATTCTTTATTTTTCACCTTATTTTTCCTAATTATCTGTTGTTTAAGAAAATCTAAATGTCACTTCTTTTAGAAAACCAATAGTCACGTCCTCCCACATTTGTGATTATTATGAATGAATGGTTTACTATGCAATTCAACTCCTAAGAGCAGACACAAAATAAATTGAGAGGCTTATTAAATTTATATGATTAAGCAATTTGTTTCTTCTGTTCAAGAGTGGATTTCACATATGAAAATAATGGAAACACTCATACAAATGCCAGAACCCCATTGCAAAAGGAGAAGTAGAGTTGTAAGGAATGAATCTGAAAATGGCGTATTTTCATTTGGGAAGAAAAGGGTAACATTGTCTATTCATAGTAATTTTAATAGACTAATGGCTACTTTTGCTCAGCATTAAAAATGCTGGATAAAAAGTAAACACCACCTTAAATTGTGGCTACCCCACGCCATTTCTTCCAAAGTGAATGATATTGGGGCTTTTGCATCCGTACCCACTTTGTTGTGTCACGTTTTAACTTATATCCGCTTTGTAAAAAAAATTATAAATGTACCCGCTTTTGCGCATAACTTCAACACACGGGGCTGAAGTAGCAAAGGCAATCACGCAAAACTTCAGCATTCTAGTAGACGGGCCTGAAGTAGCTTGCGAACTTCAGCTCTAGAGCTGAAGTTTTTGTTTTGTAACTCGGGAACTTTAGCTCTAGAGCTGAAGTTTTTGTCTTTATAACTGGGGAACTTCAGCTCTAGAGCTGAAATTTTTGTTTTGTAACTCGCGAACTTCAGCTCGACAGCTGAAGTTTTTGTCTTTATAACTGGGGAACTTCAGCTCTAGAGCTGAAATTTTTGTTTTGTAACTCGCGAACTTCAGCTCGACAGCTGAAGTTTTTGTCTTTATAACTGGGGAACTTCAGCTCTCTAGAGCTGAAGCTGTCTTTGTAACTGGGGAACTTCAACCCCGTATGCTGAAGTTTTGTCTTTGTAACTGGCGAACTTCAGCTCAACGAGGAAAAGGGTGTTGAAGTTATTTAAAAAGTGGGTACAAGTTAAAAGTTTTTAAAAAGCGGGTATAAGTTAAATGAGGGCGATCAAATAGGGTGCCTCGCGCAATTTTTACAATGATATTTGGTGAAAATAGCACCGTTGGACAGAGTCATTCAAAAATAGCTAGTATTTGCCAAGTCATTGAAAAATAGCCACCATTTTACTGCAGCAGAGACTGGTCTAGCATAATATACTGGAGTTCGGTGCACCTATGTATGAACTTCCAGCATATTATGCTGGAACTCCAACACGTGGAAAGTTCCAACATAATATACTGGAGATTCGAGCACATGTGTATGAACTTTCAGCATATTATACTGGAACGGTATACTTTGCTGGAACTCCAGTATATTATGCTGGAGTTATAGTATACTTATGCTGGAACTCCAGTATACTGATGCTGAAACTCTAGTATAATATACTGGAGTATTTTCTGGATTTTGAACAGTGTTTTCGTTCAGATTTATCTTTACATGAAAAGTGGCTAAATTTCGATTACTTTTGAAAGTGTGGCTATTTTTGAATGATCACTTGTAAATCTGGCTATTTTTTAATTTCTCTTGATATTTGTAGATGGATATTTTCATACTTACGGATTTATAAAATATTTCATAATCTACAACTAGTATTTTAGACATTTTATTTTTGACCCTCCTCAAAATTTTATACCTTTTAGTGCTTAGATGGTGGTTATAGGTATAATATTGTTATTTTTTACTATTTTTAACTTTTTAATTTAAAAATATTTTTTTAGCTATTCTAGCTAATTACTATTTTGTCTTTTTTAAGTTATTTATTTTTAACAAAAATGAAAAAGAAAAAAGAAGAAGAAGAAGAAAGAAGGAAAAGAACGAAAATAGAAATGCAAAAAGGAGAATAAATCTCAAAACTGTCCGTAACCCCTTTTCACTCCTATATCCACTTGCCATATCTTTTAATTTTCCTACATGTTCCATGTCCTCATTTAACCAATGAAATCTAGACACCTCACCATCCTTTATTGTTCATCTAACAAATCCAAGGATGCGCACTCCATAACAAATACACACATCTATTCTTATACTATAAGTATGGTTTTCCTTGCTCAGTTATATTGCACCGTCTGCTTCAGCGACTTGACCTTTTGTTGTATTGACTGAAAAACCAACATTATTTCCTCTAAATCCCATGGCATCCTTATACAGTTAATGGATCTGAGTTGCGGTACTTTTTAAAGGTTTCATTCTACCCCTACTTTTGCACCTTTTACGATAAATACACTTGCATATTTGTGTAAATCCAATGGATAATACATCCTTCTTTCAATGAACAAAAAGATATATTGCTGCTGATGTCACGTAAAAGTGACATGCTCACAAATACACTTGTTTGTAAATTTGATCATTCTTTTCTTCATTGTAAATTAAAATTTTCCAACTTTAGCGTATTTGTTTGTAAAATCTTACAAATAAATAATAGTAGGCCCATTATTTGGGTAAACAAAATAAGCTCATTTTGTAAATTAAAATTAAATTTTTTATTTTCATCATTGTAAATTAAAATCGATCTAACTTTAGCATACTCAACTCTAAATTCTCACAAAAATTTTAAAAAAAATGGGTAAAGAATTCTGACTAGAGTAATTGAGTCAATCTAACAAAGAAAAACAACCACTATCTATTACTACGAAAAATAAATAAATAAGAAACAACTATATAGTATTTTACTAAGCTTTTCAATTACAATTAAAAAAAAGGAGTCATAACTAAATTATGTTAATTATTATTACGATAGAAGAAGGATTCAACAAAGGATTATCTACGATCACTATATTTTTCACTTACCACTAGAAGAAAAATAGATTGCAAGTAAATTTTACTAATTCACAAATGAAGAAATATAAATGCAACTGTATATGGCCATTCTTCTTTTCAATCATTGAGAATGAAAATGTTTGTTCAATAACTTGTGTTTATTATTAGTATGACAATTGGAGAACCAAATAGCTAAAGTGAATTGTTCAATAAAACTTGTAAACTTATGTGATTGAGTCTTCGTTCTTGGAGAGTACATATCTTGTAGCTAAAAGGAGATTGAAATTTTTTATATTAGAATCATAATTCAGTTCTAAAAGATGGGAATAGGAAACTTAATAAGAGTTTGACAAAAATCTCAAAATAAATTCCTTGTCTAAAGATGTCGCCAAATCTTTTATGCTATGGATAAAAGAAATATCTATCTTGAAATATATTAAAATCACTCTAAATGAATTTTATATTTAAGGTGGTAACAAATGTTATAAAAAGGAATCTTTAATACAAAAATTAGCATAATATGAACATCAAGCAAGCTCCGTTTAAAATTTATTTTTTCAGGTAATAGTTGGGACCAAAAAAATTATAGTATTTTTTTTCTTTTCGATTATTTTAGCTGATTTGAGATTAATTTTGGGATTCTTCGAGGACGAACTCTTAACCCCAAAAAGAAAAAAAGACTGCATATGATTATTGGGTACGTAGGCAGCACATGCTATCCTTTACTAGTATCAGTTAAATGCACAACACACTACCCTTACTGATAGCAACACGATAGGGGTCCAACAATTACTAAAGCAAATCAAGAAACATGCGGAAGCTAAAAGAAAATAAAGAAACAAAAAAGACGAAAAATTAAAGATAGTTTGAATTCAAGAAAGAGTTTCTTGAATTCAAGAAGTCTATTCTTGAAGTTGAATCTAACAACAACAATTAGCTAACAAATAACTAATCGCGAGACTTAAAAATAAGAAATAAGTTGTGAAACCCGACCATTTAGAATAATAAGAACAACAATAAGCCTAAACTTATTACCTTTTTTGAATACCTAGAAGTGATCTAAGATTTCGAAAAAGGTTTAATCTTATCACCTTAAGTTGAGTCTTGAAGGTTGAAGAATAAATCCAAGGGTACCCACACACAAGAGTGCAAGAAAAATTTCACAATTTTTATTGATATTGTCTATAATAAACTATCTCTAAAAACAAAGAAGACACCCTTTATATAGAGAGGGATCACAAAATTGTACCTAAAAAAATAAGGAAATAAAGTCCTAAACTACTTTAGACAACAAGTCCAACTACCTTAGAAAAAGTAAAATACTAGGAAGCAAAAACCAAGTCATTATTGGAAAGTAATTCCAACAATCTTAGAAAAAGGAAAACATAACCTTAAATAACTAGGAAAGCAATAAATATAGTCCCCTAATATATGGAAATAAGTCTCAAACTAATCTTGGATAGAATCTTGAAAATCTTGAAGGAAATTTGCAAGCAATTTGGCACCAACTTGCACTCAACATCTAACACGACTATTGTACTCTTCTTGAACATTGAGTAAATCATTTTTATGCTATAAAAACGTGGTTTTACGTAGGACTTCATGAGCTACAACTTTGGACACATTTTAGGTGCCAAATTGGTACAATGGCCTAATTTAGACCTTTTTCAGATGATGTTTTTTGGGATCTAATTCACTTCTTCTTGGACATGAATTTGGACCATAAAATAATTATAACACCTAGATAATTTATATCCTTTACCATTAAGCTCTTCCTCTCAACTAACAACTTCTTTGATCGCTCTTAAAGTCCAATTTTATAATTTTATATCCTTTACCTTATTTTATAATTTTTTAACTTAAAAATTTGTTAAAGACCCTCTTTGAAATTCCAAAGGTTCATTCTTTGTCCTTGAATATATTTGCGTTTAATGGGATGCTATCACTTGCCAATTAGACCCACGTCAATTTCAATGACCTTCTCACTACACAACATATAATGAGGACCACACGGTTAATTGGGAGGACAACTTATTCCCCAAGAAAATATACACGGCAGATTTTTGGAGATACAAGATAGTGAAGATAAGAAAAAGGGGATAAGAGAGGACGGAGCCTCCTTTTGATTGAAAAGAAAAACCTAGCCGCCCCTTTTACTCCCCATTCTCTGAAGAACAGACCCCTTCCCCTTTTACTCACTGATTTTCTTCACTCTCTCATCTTGTTCACACACTTACACATATTCAGTGACCCCTTCAGAAACACATACGCAAGCACACGAAATAGCTGGAAGAAGAAGCTTTTAGAATTCAAATTTCGACAGAAAAAAAGAAAATGATTTGAAAGGGAAAAAAGCTTCCGAAAATATGGGCCTTTAAAGGAAATTGCTGTTGTTTTCTGTTGGACTGTGCTGCTTCCTAGTTGTCGTTCCTCAATTGTTCTACATTTTTGGCTTGTTTCGAGCTCAATTTTCGAAGCTGTAGATACACATCCTAAACCTTTAATTTGCTTACTCAATCAGATAATTCATTTTCTCAACAAGATGAGTTGAATGTCAATGAATGTGATTTTGTTGCTATTTTTTTTTTCCCGTTCCGTTGCTATTCAACAGAGATGAATGTGATTTTGTTCTTATTTGACGGACTGCTTAATAGATCCAAACTTAATCACTGCATGTTCAAACTTTATGTAATTTAATAAGCTTTAAAATTCATCTCTGTTGGCAAGGATTCCATCCCAGAAATGTATTGATATTACTTACATAATAATTGTGTGTTTGTGTAATAACTGTGAATAATTTTTTATGAGTTGTTGGGTTTTCTCCCTTGTTATTCTTGGACCTGATAACTAATTAGGTTAAGTCTACATAAGGTTTAGTTTGAGTAGTTTTAGGCCTGTTACTACGGAGGCCCAACACCTTGAGGTTCAAAAGACCTGTTTCATTTATGGTAAGGCTCGACATTTCAGAGGTGCAAAAGTCCGTTGGTACATCACATAGCATGTTGGAGTAATTAAGCCAATTTGAAACCAATTCTCATTTGTGAACCCCCAACGAGTTCTAATGCCTAAGCAAGCTCCAATCAACTCCTAATTTATTGTAGTCGCATGGTTGCAGTCCCTCCCGAATTCCAATACTTGTTTATTCATGGTCAACTTGCAGCAACAAAAGAATGCACACTTCATCCACGACAAAAATTCCATAATTTTGGACTTCCCTGCACAATTTTAAATCTTTGAATATTCGTAGCTTGCTTTAGGCGCGACCAATAAAGTTATCGTGATTATGCGTACGGTTTTCGTAGCATGGTCACAATACGTAGATTCCAATTCGAGTGTGTATTTCACGTGACTCGACTCTAACTTCAAATAATAATAAAATTAATATGTTGTAAATCGCGGGCTCGTTCCACGTGGCGCGATTCACAATGTGTACAAAAACACACGAGTGCGCGACACCGCGACTTGTTCAAACAAATTTCATAAATATTAAAAGCGGTTGAAAAGTAAAAATGTACAATTGGTTTCAAATACGTATTAAATCAGATAATTAGGCTAATTATTAATAGTTGAGCGATCATGCTAAAACCACGGAACCTGGTAATGCCTAACACCTTCTCCCGAGTAAACATAATTCCTTACCCGATCTTCTGTGTTCGCAAACCATAAATAAAAGTTAATTTCCTCGATTTGGGATTTAAATAAATCGGTGACTTGGGACACCATAAATATTCCAAGTGACGACTCTAAATAAATAAATAATCCCAATTTCGATTAATGTCAGTTTAATTGGAAAAACTCCCTATCTCTTAGGAAAAAAAAGGCGGTGTGACAAGTATTAGAATAACAAATTCTATAACAAATATATAAAAGATATACTCTAAAATATGGTAGATTCCCTATTAAAATAGAATCTCATTCTAAAATGTATCCTTAATACTCCCTAAAATTCTCCAATTTATTAATTAGTGATTACCACGACAAACAAATTAGGTTACCACTATTAACACTATCTCATAACCAATGTTGCATCCTCCATAAAAATAGATACGTACTCCATCTTGTGAACTTTCATTATCTCAATTTCATTCACCATAATGTATACTTACAATAGGAATACTTTATATTTATTTGTTTTACTAGGTGGTGCTAGCCCGTGCCAGCACGGCCCCAACATTATAGAAGTTGGAACAACTATTTTTTATAAACTTTGTTTTGATATGAAATGGCAGAGAAGAGAGCATCCGCATAACTTTGTTTTGATATGAAAGAGAAATAGATGCATGTAAAGGATTACATGATTTAAACTATTGCAATACTTGCAAGAACCAAAATTTAGATGACTACAAAATCCACAGAGTACTCTTTTGGAATTGTAAAATAACAATTAGATAACTTCCATGGGGATTTGCACTCAAAGAATATATTCAAATGCTTTGAGCTGCCCTGCAGATTTTAGGTGCAAACATAATTGCCCACCCTGAATCAAAATAGCTAGCCGTAACGAAAAGAGTGCTCTGTATGCATAGGTATCATATAGTTCTTTTCTAACAAATGTGCAAAAAATATCGTGTTCTTCCTATTACCATCCAGAGCAAGGGCTACTGCATCTTTTTCAGTTTTGCTTCATGTCCTTGCAAGGCTGTTCCATGCATTTTTGAAAAATAAATTGATTTGTAAAATCTAGAGAAATACACAAAAAAAAGAAAGAAATACGTGTATCCATGAAACTTTCAAATTTTATAGAAACTAAATAAAGAATGGGTCCATCTCCAAGACGAAATTGATACCAACTGTCACAAATGCTCACAGACATGTACAAAACAATTAATAGAAAAAGCACATAGCTGAAACATATATTCTAGCCGGCAACACCAATTAGTTACTCCGTAACCAAAGTGAAAGTTACCATACCAAATGTAATGAAATTTGACACTAAAGATTCAAAAGATAACATGCATGAGCAGAATCAAAGAATTTCTTCAAATTTAATAGCTCGCGTTTGTCTTTTAATTGCTATAAAGTTACTATTCCTACTATAACTTGAAATATCTTATATCTCTCTGCATGTCGTCCCTTTATCTTTGATCAAGAAGCCAAATTCTTTTGATGCAAAAATAAAGAATTATCGTTAAATATTACCACACTGGTACAAAAAGAGTACATCTGTGAAGCAAGAAAAGGCCTTCCTTCTATAGATTGAAGGAGTACGGAAGGTCTAATTATGACTCAAAGTCTGCTACAATATCTCCTACATCCCAAGAATAAACTTTTCAAACATCTAGATTTTAAAAGTGAGACACTTTCCTTTCCATCATTGAAGCATATGTCATTCCCCTCGAGCCAACTGTTCAGAAATTGTAGATTGGGATTGCACTCTAGTGAATTGGAATCCGAGCTCTGATGGAAAAGAAGTAAAGTACTCCAAGTTAATATAGTGAGAGATCAAAATTCGATGCTTATAATTCTCAAGTTATTATGGCTAGACTCTTAATAGTTATCAACAACTTTCAGCTTCTAAAGACATGTTAGATAATGTAACTGATTTTAATTGATAACCCCTTCCACATGATTTTTAGGCATAATAGTGCATACGACAAAGATTATGAGCATGTTGTATTGGTTAATACCCTGAGCAACAATGCTCTGTTATAGAGTGAAAGAGCATTAGCCTATACATCCTTTATATGGAAATAACATCTCCTATCATTGAACTTACATTGAGCTTATAAAACTCTTAGCAAGTAAAGGAAAGAATAGAGAAATAACTTTGTCATTGCACCATGCTTGTTTAAACCACAATATAGAGAAAACAACATACAAGATGTAACCATTAATATTACGAAGTTATGTCATGCTCTTTTAAATCATAATCCGAAAAAAAGAAAATCACAAGTACGGGATCAATAATCTTACTATATCAACTCAGATAATATGATAGGAAGAGCTAACTATATTGTAGAAACGCTCGCGTGGCTAAAAAGTAAAGATACTAAACAAAATGATCAAATCAGAACCAAGAACGAGCATTTTAGTGGGGAATTCGAATGCACTTATAACTCATTTTTAATGACCACAACCTTAAATGGCTCGAAGACAAGGTAAACTAAGCATGGAAAATTCAAGACAAAGCTAACAGTGGGCACTTTTATTCTTTCTCATATGGAAGCTTAGTCCCTTCATTTCAGGATATGCACCAGTTGTTTATGTTAGCAATGATTCCTAATTAACGAAGCATTACTGAAATAGTTCTTTGAGACTATTTGTATGATGTTGTTACGAATGGTTACTGACCTGTGCTCTCCCTCCGTCCAAGGAATATATGCGTTTGCGGCATTGCCAATCTACCCTTGTAGATATACCTCGATCATTTCACTGTTTAATGTTACAGATGTCTTTATTGAAAAATTGTAAAAAAGACGTGGAACCATTCAACAACAACATTAATTATGCTATTTTATTTTTATTAGCTTTATTTCCGGTTATGGTATTATTTTAGGTTTTTAATTCTATTTCAATTAGGTTTCCTACTTGGACAAGTTTTCCTATTTTATCTGTAAGCTCTATTTAAAGAGTAGTAATGCTAGAAATAAAGACACGCATAATTTTCTTTTAACTCTAGAGGTGCAAGACTCTCTCTCAACGAGTCTTAAGGTTGGAGCTCCCTTTGACGAGCCCCACAGATCTGTCACCATAGGTCGTTCAAAGGGAAGAAATAAAAACAAGAAAAAGACCTCGTTACTGGAAGAGGATTTTCCCGTTAATCGCCCAGTGACACGAGCCTTAACCCGTGAATATAACAAATTGGTACCAGAGCCAAACACTATGGGCGATAGCAGCGAATTAAGAGTTCTTTTAAAGAAATTCAACAAGCGAATGAACTAAGAATTGCTGCAATTGAATCGTGAATGGAAGCTCGGTTACAACAAGTATCGCAACAACTGGAGGAACTAATAAGCGGGTCCAACAGAAGCCGCAACAAAGAAACTGATGATGGCTTAGCAGGCAATAGTGCTATTGGCAATCGAAATACCAGAGTAGAGGAGAGACCAGAATTACGAACGGGAGGGGGAATTGTGCCACGATATACCAAGCTTGATTTCCCCACCTTCGATGGTTCTAGCGATCCGCTGGTATGGCTCCACCGCTGTGAAAAGTTCTTTGCCAATCAACACACTGCGGAGTTGGATAAGGTTGGTCTAGCAGCTTTTCACATGTTGGGCGAGGCTCAACTCTGGTATTTCAAATTGGAACAGGAAGAACCAACACTCATGTGGGAAACATTTAAAGACTATTGTACTCTCAGATTTGGTCCACCTTTACATGGAAACCCATTGGGGGAGTTGGTGAATCTTAAACGAACAGGGACCGTGGAAGAATATCAACGCCAATTCCAGGGGCTGCTAGCACGTGCTTGTACGGTGCGGGCAGATCAGCAGGTTGACCTATTTACAGCAGGATTAAGAGATTCAATTCGACTAGATGTAGAGATGTTAAGTCCTCCAAATTTGGCCCAAGCGATGAATCTGGCACGTGCCTATGAGAAAAAGCAACATCTTACTACCAGCCTCCATCGAAGTTATTGAACATCTATTGGTATGAGTTCAAAGGCCAACAATATTGGATCAATTGCAAACTCGAGGATTAACTCTGGCCAAGGAAATTTTACAGCAGCAAATTCCGGTACCAACAGTGTGAATTCGCCATTTATTAAGAGGTTGTCACGAGTCGAGATGGCAGAAAGACGGGCAAAGGGTTTGTGCTATAATTGTGATGAACAATATGAACCTGGACATCAATGTAAAAAATTATTTTGGTTAGAAATTAGTGATGAAGAAATCATGACACAAGAAGCGGCTGACGAGCCAGAAATATCCCTGCATGCCATAACATGGAAGCAAAATGCTAAAACCATGCAACTACAAGCTATAATGAAGGGTCAAACATTACTGAGTTTGGTCGATTCTGGAAGTACCCATAATTTCATAAGTGATATAGCAGCTCAACATGGGCTGCAAATCCTACCTAAGTCAAATTTGTATGTCTCGGTGGCAAATGGAGAGAAGGTTCCTAGCACCGGAATTTGTCAACGAGTTCGGTTTTCTATTGCAGACAACTTTTTTGTGGCTGTTTTTTATATAATTCCTCTGGGTGGATTTGATTTTGTTTTAGGAATTAAGTGGCTACAAACATTAGGACCTATACTATGGGATTTTGTCTCTCTTACTATGACTTTTAAATTAGCTGGAAATTCAGTCACCTTACAAGGGCAAAGGCAACTAGATGAGCCACAACTACATCTTATTCAAGCACCATCTGAACAACAAAACCAACTGGATGATTTATTGTCAGAATTCAATGATTTGTTTCATGATCCAGTAGGGCTGCCACCTCTTTGCACTTGTGAGTTGTGATCACCGAATTTGCCTCCAACCCGGAACATGGCCCGTAGTGGTCAGACCTTACCGGTATCCTCACTCACAAAAAGACGAGATAGAAAGGCAATGTGACCAGATGTTGCAGCATTATTCGGCCAAGCCAATCACCTTTTTCCTCACCGGTGCTATTAGTTCGCAAGCAAGATGGAACATGGCGTTTTTGTGTGGATTACAGAGAACTTAATACCATAACAATTAAGAATAAATTTCCTATTCCAGTAGTTGATGAATTGTTGGATGAACTACATGGAACTCGGTTCTTCACCAAGCTGGATCTTAAATCAGGTTATCACCAAGTCCGCATGCATCCCGGGGACATAGAGAAGACCGCTTTTCGGACTCACCATGGGCACTTTGAGTTCCTAGTCATGCCATTTGGTTTAACAAATGCCCCATCCACTTTTCAAGCATTGATGAACGAGGTATTTCTTAAGTGTCTGCGCTTGTTTGTCCTAGTATTTTTTGATGATATCTTAATCTATAGCAAGTCTTGGGAAGAGCATTTGAGTCATATTAGAACTGTTTTTGAGTTACTATGGGCTCACCACCTCTGTTTAAAAAGGTCCAAGTGTTCTTTTGGAGAAAATCAAGTGGCCTATCTTGGTCATGTAGTTTCAGCGACAGGTATATCTGCAGACACAAACAAAATTAAGGCAATTGACAACTGGCCCCAACCTAAATCTATCACTGCCTTGAGGGGTTTTTTAGGACTAACATGCTATTACCGGAAATTTATTCGTGATTACGGACAAATTGCAGCTCCCCTCACAAGCATGCTCAAACGGAATTCATTTAATTGGTCAGAGTCGGCCCTAGCCTCCTTTACTGCTCTAAAACAGGCTCTAGTGGCTTCCCCGGTTTTGCAATTGCCTAATTTTGATGAGGAGTTCGTGGTGGAATGTGATGCTTCAGGTGTGGGAATTGGGGCTGTTCTACAACAGAGGGGTCATCCTATTTCATTTTTTAGTCAAAAATTGGCTGATCGGCATTTTAAATTGCCTGCTTATGAGAGGGAACTAATAGGATTGGCTAAAGCTGTTCAGCATTGGCGACCTTATTTGTGGGGGCAGCAGTTTCTCATCTGCACAGATCATTATAGCCTTAAATATTTGCTAGAACAACGTCTCACCACATCCCCACAACAACACTGGATCAGTAAACTCTTGGGCTTTACTTTTTGAGTTGAGTATAAGGCTGGAAAATCAAATGTAGCTGCAGATGCTTTATCTCGGCGTGATACAGATAAAGGAATGCTATTCGCCATTTCACAGCCACGAGTTGTATTGATTGACGAGCTGCGAGTCGAAACTCAACATTCTGCAGCTCTCAAAGAAATTGCAGCCAAGATAGAGCACCAAGAACTGGGTAAAGGTTGGTCTACGCGAGACAGCCTTATTTTTTACAAAGACCGAATTTATTTACCTACAATCTCCCCTAATAACTTCTGTGGTATCTGGAATTCATGATAGCACTCATGAAGTTGTTCAGAAAACACTGCAAAGATTGCGTAAAGATTTTTTTTGGGAGGGTATGAAGTCCACTATTCAGGACTATATTGCTGCCTGCCAAGTGTGCCAACGCAACAAGGCTGAACACTTATCCCCAGCCGACTTGATTTAACCGTTGAAACTGCCAACAAAAAATTGGGCCGACATTTCTATGGATTTCATTGATAGCTTGCCAAAATCATTAGGAAAATCAGCTCTTCTGGCAGTAGTTCTCTAAGCACGCTCATTTCCTTCCTCTAGCACATCCTTATACTGCTGCTAGTGTTGCTGGTCTCTTCTTCAACCAAGTTGTGCATTTACACGGCCTACCTGAATCTATTGTCTCTGATCGTGATGCTCTTTTTACTAGTACTTTTTGGAAAGAGCTTTTTTGATTGTGCGACATTAAACTAGCTTTTTCCTCAGCCTACCATCCGCAAAGTGATGGGCAAACATAGGTTGTTAACCGCACAGTTGAGATGTACTTGCGTTGCTTTGTGGGAGGACAACCGAACCAATGGGTGAACTGGATTTCCTGGGCAGAATTCTGTTATAACACTTCCTATCATACTGCATTGCGTGCTTCACCTTTTCAGGTTGTCTATGGGCGTGATCCACCTCATCTGCTTTCCTATGTTCCAGGATCATCTCGAGTAGATGTTGTGGATCAAGCCTTGATTGACCGGGATCTAGTTCTGCAAGAAATTCACAGCATACTTCAACAGGCCCAACAACGCATGAAAGAGGTTTATGACAAGGGTCATCGCAATGTCGAGTTTACGCCAGGTTCATTGGTTTGGTTACGGTTGCATCCTTATGGACAACGCTCTCTTGCTGGCCATAAACACCATAAGCTTGCTCCTAAGTTTTATGGTCCTTTTTCAGTGGTTGGCAAAATTGGTCAAGTTGCTTATCAACTAGCTTTACCATCAGATTGCAAGTTACATGATGTCTTTCATGTCTCTCTTCTCAAACCTTTCAAGGGAGAAGTTCCTACCGGTCAACCTACATTGCCCCCTCTAGAAGATGGCAAGGTTGTGTTTGTCCCAGACACCATTCTCCGATCTCGACTCAATCGTGGAAATTGGGAGATTCTTGTTCAATGATGTGGATTTTCAGCTGATGATGCTACCTGGGAAGATCTAGTTCAGTTTCGTTCAGCTTTTCCACATTACAAGCTTGAGGACAAGCTCTTTCTCCAGGAGGGGAGTGATGTTACAAATGCCTTTATTGGAAAACAGTATAAAAGGCGTGGAACCATTCAGCAGCAACATTAATTATGCTATTTTATTTTTATTAGCTTTATTTCCAGTTATGATATTATGTTAGGTTTTTAATTCTATTTCAATTAAGTTTCCTACTTGGACAAGTTTTCGTATTTTATCTGTAAGCTCTATTTAAAGAGCAGTAATGCTAGAAATAAAGACACGCCGAATTTTCTTTTAACTCTAGAGGTGCAAGACTCTCTCTCAAATCGAGGCACACGCAAATCGAGAGGTTGTTCACGTAAATCGAAGTGAGATAGAAGGAGATTTTCACGATCTCGGAACACAGAATTAGATAGAATATACGGGATGACCTTTTTGGGTCATCACAATCTCCCCCTCTTAAACAAACGTTCGTCCTCGAACGTGATAAGATTCACTTTGAACTCATCAAATCACTCATTGCGCATTTCCAACACACACCCGCGGGTGATACCATGCCACCCCAATTTACATAAGACTAACGACACCACCACAACCGCAATTTAGCTTTCTATTACTACCAATAAGCCTCATACCTCAATTTCTCACCTTCTACTCATTTCCAAAATGCCCAATTCTAAATCCACATCCGACATTAGCCCCAACCAGCTGCATTAACTCATGACTATACCCATAAGGCACAACCACACAATTTAGCTTTCTAGTACTACCAATAAGCCTCATACCTCAATTTCTCACCTTCTACTCATTTCCAAAATGCCCAATTCTAAATCCACATCCGACATTAGCCCCAACCAGCTGCATTAACTCATGACTATACACATAAGGCACAACCACACAATATGGCACATCACACATATGCTCATAATAACACTTGGGTTGCAATGGCTGCCTGAAATCAACTCAGCATTGGCAATTAGCCTCATATCCGGTAGAACTATATTCCCAACCTCCATCACACTGATAATAAAGCAAGAAACACGAAGACTTCATAACCTTGACACCCAAATAACCAAGCCACAACTAACACCACCGGGCACACACCCCGCAAAATAAAACTCAAGGAGCACAAAACGAAAATGACTGGATATGAAAGGAGAAACACATAAGGAAACTGTCAAACAAGCCCGACAAACACTACTCTCCATCAATGCTAACTTACACAATAACATAACTAGGAAGGAACTAAAGCACATGAACAAATCACAAGGATACCATCCTGATAGAATTTTCGCTGCGGTACTTAGCCCGGTCCAAATACATCGGATCACAAATATCAAGAGGACCTCACCCTCAAATCTGAATCACATACAGAAAATATATCGTATTAATTGAAATTCCTCCACTAATTCATCTCAGCTGATAAAAATTATAACGCTAGCTGATGTCACATCTCGATGGACTATCAAATCACAACTCGTAAATAAATTACTCAGGAATCACATCAAACCTACCATACTGGACAATAGGAATTTATCACTAGTCTCATATCTCTCAATACTGAATAAAGACAAACAACGGACATGGGCTACTACTCACAGAATCTCCCAAGAGGAGCAAACACAAAAATAGAGTGCAAAACATGAAACTCACTCATAAACAAAACTAAAATAAGGGAACTCGTCCCGACCAGCAGAGCTATAATGAAATACAAATGGTTCCCCTTTGTAACAAAACAAAGCATATCTGTACTGTAACATTTGGCACAACGGCCTACAACCTACTATACGAAACACATCAACGGGCCGGGCCTCCCCCTCTTGGGCGCACTCTACTCGCCTGAATGCCCTGTTGTAACACATCTGCTCGGAGCCTGGTGCAATCTATCACCCTGTGACTGATATCCCCACACTCAAAACAACCTCTCTGCTGACGTGGATGTGGAAAGTGCGCGACCCGAGTACTCTGAGACCTATGAGTACCTGAAACCCCATGCGAAGCCGGCAATGAAAATTGAACTGGCTGACCCATAAAACCTCTACCATGTTGTACCCTGCCTCCATAATAAGGACCAATAAATCTCTCCGGCCCACGAGGCCTCATCACCTCTCTACCCTCTCTCTCCGGACCTCGTCTAACATCTCTATCATAGTCCCGCCTATCGTCTCTCATGATCCAGCATGCCCTCAACTCTGCGAGCAATCCCTACCACCTGCTGAAATGAAATATCCGACTCTAACTCCCGAGCCATGCTAAACCGAATATCACCCCTGAGGCCCTCAATGAATTTGCGAACACGCTCTCTAACTGTAGCAACCAAGGTAGGTGCATGCCTGGCCAAATGACTGAACCTGACGGCATACTCTGATACTGACATAGTGCCCTGGCACAACCGCTTAAACTCTGCACGCCATGCATATCGGAGGGACTGAGGTACAACTCACTCAAGAACATCCCTGAAAACTGACCCCATGTAAGTGAAGCTGACTCGGCTGGCTACCCAACTCATATGCCCGCCACCACTGATAAGCCGCTCCCGTGAGCTGGAACATAACGAAAGGAACCCGACTCGTCTCCACAATACCCATAGTACGAAGAATGCGGTGACACTCTTCCAGGAAACCCTGGGCATCATCTGTGCCAATCCACTGAAGGTAAGAGGGTGGTACTTCTTGTACCTCTTGAGTCTAAACTGTTCTTCCTCAGATGCTGCTGTCTGAACCACGAGTGGAACTGGGATCCCAGGCTGTGCTGCCATGACACCTGGAACCTGACCAACCTGATCTCGCATTTCCGGAGTATGGGCGACGGGAGTCTGAGCTCCTCCCCCGCCCTATGAAGTAGCTGGTGCACTCGGAATAAATCTCTCCTAAGTTAAGGTGCCAATCGCATTTCCCAGAACTGTGCCAAGGTCTCCTGAAGTCCGGGAGTAACAACAGGCACCTCCGGTCCAGCAACTGGAACTGTTGGCGGCTCCTGAACGGCAGCTCTGGCAGGTGCTCTAGCTGCGACACGTGCCCCTCGTCGACCTCTACCTCTACCTCTGCCCCTGGCGGCATCTACTCAGGGGGTAACACCCTCAGAATCTGAAGCTCGCGTCCTCACCATCTGTGAGAGAATGGAATGATAAATTTCAACTTCAAGATCAATGAACTGGCACGATAGGAAAGAAGGGAGTGAAGTTATCCTAATAGTCCCGTAGCCTCTCGAAGATAAGTACAGACGTGTCCGTACCGATCCGCAAGACTCTACTAAACTCGCTTATGACTCATAGCAACTATGAACCTAGAGCTCTGATACCAACTTGTCACGACCCACATCTCCCTCCGTTGGGTATCGTGATGGCACCTAGTCTTAAGGAATAGGTAAGCCTAGCATTCATGGAATAATCAACAAAAATAAATAGAATCTAATATTTTTCTAAAGCAAGTGATCTTGTACACATAGTATATTCCCAACAAAACATATCACAACCAATCCTTGATATAACCCACCTTGTCATGCCACGTGTGCAATAGTAAAGTATGTGCCCGCTTGTTTCTCCACAAGTTCATAAACATGTTCCCACCTTATCACGCCACATGCACAACACTCAATCTCGTATCACGCCACATGTGCAATATAAATAGTAAACACGGCACGGCAAAAACCTCGTGCAAATCCCCATATCAACAACCGCACTGCAGAAACCTCGTGCATCACCACAACCAGTACAACAACAACAACACTGGCAAGAGTTCAGAATACAATTAATACATCAACTCAATAACCTTCAATCACAAAATAGGCAAAACTATTTACGAGAAATAAACATAATAAGGAGAGCTAGGCATATTAAGAAATCACTAAACAAGGAAGGAAAATAGAATGTGACAGCCGCACCTAATTACACGGGGTAACAACAAGAATTTAACACAAATTCGATAACCCCATATAAGGTCAAGTCACGAAGGTATAGAATATCTAAACTTCTTTTAAGGTTGAGCAGTTACGAGAATATTCAACAATTTCCACTCAAGGACAAGCAGTAGAGAATAATCATAATTCATTTAACACCCAAAACAATTATAGGTTGAGATGAAGATAATTGCAAGTTTTAGATAAGCAGTTAAGAAGGCATAGCATGACGGTAAAGGAAATGAAAATCTTCAGATAAGTCAATTAGGAGTAAATCCGAAGTAAGAACTTCCACATTTAAGAAAATAGGGATGACACTAGAAATTAGGAAATTCAATCATGCTAAGGACAATTCATACTCGGAGAATATAAGGACCTAAGATTCCTAATGGGTCAGCTTTCCTCAAACAAGTCCGAGCATGCACTTGTCACCTCGCGTACACAGACTAAAATCAACATAGCAGACTCAAATCCTAAGGGAAAATTCGCCCCCACAAGATTAGGCAAGATACTTACCTCAATCGCTTAAAAAAAACTTGAAATCACGTTCTTGCACGGGTATCCGACTCCCAATGGCCCAAATCTACTCAAATCAATAACATCGTGTAAATAATACTACAAGAAACTAGTTTAACAAATAAATTCAAAGCTAAGACGCAAAATTAGGAAAATTGCCCAAAAGGTTCCCCGGGCCCACGTCTCGGAATCGGGTAAAAATTATATTTTTCGGACACCCATTCACCCCCGAGTCTAAACATATGAAAATTTCTCAAGTCGAAGGTCAAAAACCCAATCAAAACTCAATAATTCGGTCTATGAAGTTTATCCCATTTTCTACCTAAAATTTTCGAAATTAAAGGTTGGATTTAAGATTGGAAACATGGAAATTGGTCTATAATGGATAGAATCACTTACCCAAATTACCCAGGTGCAATAGCCTCCAAAAATCGCCTCTCCCGAGCTCCCCAATTCGAAAAAGGTGAAAATAACATAAACCCTCGGTTCTGCCCCTTTTCTGCCCAGCAATTCCGCACTTGCGCCCCTGGGACCGCACCTGCGGAACTACCATCGCAGGTGCGAAAACCCACTAAAAAGCCTGGGGTCGCACCTGCGGTCAAACGGCTTCGCACCTGCAAAAAACTACCGCACCTGCGAGGATTGGGGGTTTGGGCTAAGTTCCGCACCTGCGAGCTCCTCGCCGCACCTGCGTGTCCGCACCTGCGGAAGGTCCATTGCAGGTGCGAGACACCAGAACCAGCAATGGTTCAGTTATCTCCCAAGTTCTAAATATACTTGATGAGCATCCTAAACGTACCCGAGGCCCCCCGGGACCCCGTCCAACCACACACAAGTCATATAACCTAACACGGACTCGCTCGAGGTTTCAAACCGCATAAAAAACACTAATACGATGAATTAACTAAAATCCATGAAAATTCTTCAAACTTCTATAAACATTAAGTTTTGCATTTAAGGTCTGAATCACGTCAAACTAAGTCCGTTTCTTACCAAATTTCACAGATAACACATATAAATTATATCAAACTTGTACCAGTCTTCGGAATCGTAATTCGGGCCCGATATCACACGTTTCACCTCAAATTTTATTTTCAAAAACTTTTATTTTTCAAAAAATAATTTTCTTTAAAGATTCATTTCTCGGGCCTGGGAACTCGGAATTCGATTCCGGGCATACGCCCAAGTCCCATATATTCCTACGGACCCTCCGGGACCGTCAAATCACGGGTCCGGGTCCGTTTACAAAAAGTGTTGACTGAAGTCAACTTTATTCAAATTTTCAATACAACATTTTCATTTTTATCAGCTTTTCACATAAAAGCTTCCCGGCTACATGCCCGGGCTGTGCATGAAAATCGAAGTCAGATAGAAGGAGGTTTTCACGACCCGAAACACAGAATTAGAAAGAATATACGGGATGAACCTTTTGGGTCATCACAATCTCCCCCTCTTAAACAAACGTTCGTCCTCAAAGGTGCTAAGATTCACTTTGAACTCATCAAATCACTGATTGCGCATTTCCAACACACACCCACGGGTGATCCAACAACACCCCAATCTACATAAGACTGACGACACCACTACAACCACAATTTAGCTTTCTATTACTACCAATAAGCCTCATACCTCAATTTCTCACCTTCTACTCATTTCCAAAATGCCCGATTCTAAATCCACATCTGACATTAGCCCCAACCAGCTGCATTAACTCACGACTATACCCATAAGGCACGACCACACAATATGAAACATCACACATAGGCTCATAATAACACTTGGGTCGCAATGGCTGCCCGAAATCAACTAAGCATTGGCAATTAGCCTCATATCCGGTAGAACTATATTCCCAACCTCCATCACACTGATAATAAAGCAAGAAACACGAAGACTTCATAACCTTGACACCCAAATCACCAAGCCACAACTAATACCACCGGGCACGCACCCCGCAAGATAAATCTCAAGGAGCACAAAACGAAAATGACTGGATATGAAAGGAGAAACACATAAGGAAACTATCAAACAAGCCCGACAAACACTACTCTCCATCAATGCTAACTTACACAACAACATAACTAGGTAGGAACTAAAGCACATGGACAAACCACAAGGATAACATCATGATAAAATTTTCGTTGCGGTACTCAGCCCGGTCCGAACACATCGGATCACAAATATCACAAGGACCTCGCCCTCCAATCTGAATCACATACCGAAAATATATCGTATTAATTGAAATTCCTCCACTAATTCATCTCATCTGATAAAAATCACAACGGTAGCTGATCTCAACTCTCGATGGAGTATCAAATCACAACTCGTAAATAAATTACTCAGGAATCACATCATACCTACCGTACTGGACAATAGGAATTTACCACTAGTCTCATATCTCTCAATACTGAATAGAGACAAACAACAGACATGGGCTACTACTCACAGAATCTCCCACCAGGAGAAAACACAAAAATAGAGTGCAAAGCATGAAACTCACTTATAAACAAAACAACAATGAGGGAACTCGTCCCGACCATTAGAGCTATAATGAAATACAAATGGTGCCCCTCTGTAACAAAACAAAGCATACATGTACTGTAACATCTGGCACAACGACCTCCATCCTACTATACGAAACACATCAACGGGCCGGGCCTCCCCTTCTTGGGCGTCCTCTACTCGCCCGAATGCCCTGTTGTAACACATCTACTTGGAGCCTGGGACAATCTATCACCCTTTGGCTGATATCCCCATACTCAAAAAAACCTCTCTGCTGACGTGGCTATGGAAAGTGCGCGACCCGAGTACCCTGAAACCCATGAGTACTTGAAACCCCATGCGAAGCCAGCAATACACACTGAACTGGCTGACCCATAAAACCTCTACCGTGTTGTACCCTTCCTCTATAATAAGGACCAGTAAATCTCTCCGGCCCACGAGGCCTCTTTACCTCTCTTACCTCTCTCTCCGGACCTCGTCTGACATCTCTATCATAGTCCCGCCTGTCGTCTCTCTCACGATCCAGCATGCCCTCAACTCTGCGAGCAATCCCTACCACCTGCTGAAATGAAATATCCGACTCTAACTCCCGAGCCATGCTAAACCGAATATCACCCCTGAGTCCCTCAATGAATCTGCAAACACGCTCTCTAACTGTAGCAACAAAGGTAGGTGCATGCCTGGCCAAATCACTGAACCTGACGGCATATTCTGATACTGACATAGTGCCCTGGCACAACCGCTCAAACTCCGCAAGCCATGAATATCGGAGGGACTGAGGTAAAAACTCACTCAAGAACATCTCTGAAAAACTAACCCCATGTCCCATGTAAGTGAAGCTGACTCGGTTGGGCTACCCAACTCATATGCCCGCCACTACTGATAAGCCGCTCCCCTGAGCTGGAACGTAACGAAAGAAACCCCGCTCGTCTCCACAACACCCATAGTACGAAGAATATGGTGACACTCTTCCAGGAAACCCTGGGCATCATCTGTGCCAATCCACTGAAGGTAGGAGGGTGGTACTTCTTGTACCTCCGAGTCTAAGCTGTTCCTCCTCAAATGCTGCTGCCCTAACCACTAGCGGAACTGGGATCCCAGGCTGTGCGTCCATGACACCTGTAACCTGACCAACCTGATCTCGCTGCTCCGGAGTATGGGCGACGGGAGTCTGAGCTCCTCCCCCGCCCTGTGAAGTAGCTGGTGCACTCAGAATCAATCTCGCCTGAGTTAAGGTACCAATCACATTTCCCAGAACTGTGCTAAGGTCTCCTGAAGTCCGGGTGTAACAACAGGTGCCTCCGTTCCCGCAATTGGAACTGTTGGCAGCTCCTCAACAGTGGCTCTAGAAGGTGCTCTAGCTGCGGCACGTGCCCCTCGTCGACCTCTGCCTCGACCTCTGCCCCTGGCGGCATCTACTCAAGGGGTAACACCCTCAGAATCTGCAGCTCGCGTCCTCACCATATGTGAGAGAATGGAATGATAAATTTCAACTTCAAGATCAATGAACTCGCACGATAGGAAAGAAGGGAGTGAAGTTATCCTAATAGTCCTGTAGCCTCTCGAAGATAAGTACAGACGTCTCCGTACCGATCCGCAAGACTCTACTAAACTCGCTTATGACTCATAGCAACTATGAACCTAGAGCTCTGATACCAACTTGTCACGACCCACATCTCCCTCCGTTGGGTATCGTGATGGAACCTAGTCTTAAGGACTAGGTAATCCTAGAATTCATGGAATAATCAACAAAAATAAATAGAATCTAATATTTTTCTAAAGCAAGTGATATTGTACACATAGTATATTCCCAAAACCCGGAAGTACAAGTCATAAGCTTTTAAGAGTTTACACTGAAACTCCTAAAAATACCACTGTTCGGAAATAAGTACAACAATGCAAACAAAATATGAGATGGTGATTACGAAATCGCGAACGCTGAAGCGGTTTTACCTTGAGTCTCCAAAACAACAACCGTGCTACCGACAATCAATCGGCCAGCTATGCAACAACCTGGAATCTGCACAAAAATGTGCAGAAGAGTAGTATGAGCACACCACAGCGGTGCCCAGTAAGTATCAAGACTAACCTCGGTGAAGTAGTGACAAGGGCTAGTCAAGACACCCACTGGTCTAATAAAAACTGAACAAGTATCAATATGGAAATAAGGGAAATAATGATATACATAAAGGCTACGCAATATAGCTAATAAGACAGTGAATTCGATAAAGAAGGAAAATAATAAGTATCAGCGGAAACCATGAAGTAACACAAGGACTGAATGGAACACAAACAAATCCGGCATGTAAATATACCACACGTACATGTAATGACTCCACAACTTCAACCACTTCTACATCAAATTCATAGTCATCTCCACGAGGTTTTTCAAACCTCGGACAAATCAACAATTACGGTCCCAATATCCGAACCATAACACTTGGCATCATGCACCCTCATTCGAGTACGAACTGCACGGACGACTCACGTGCCAATTGGGTCATTCCCACCCATACGATAAGCACAACAAGAGTATCTATACTTGACAACAACAAGGAGTCCTGAATCCATTAGTAGTACTTAACTACGTGTATGCTTGTGCATGTGTCCTAACATGATTTCAACAACCAATAGACATAAGGAAAACCAAAGGGGCAACACGTAAATTTTCATCTCATAAATTTCCACACGAATGAACTCACACGGTAAATGTTCTAGTACACAATATCAACAACAAGGAATTCCCCAGGTCAACACAACATATCACAACCAATCCTTGATATAACCCACCTTGTCACGCCACGTGTGCAATAGTAAAGTATGTGCCCGCTTGTTTCTCCACACGTTCATAAACATGTTCCCACCTTATCACGCCACATGCGCAACACTCAATCTCGTATCCCGCCTTATCACGCCATATGTGCAATATAAATAGTAAACACGGCACGACAAAAACCTCGTGCAAATCCCCATATCAACAACCGCACGGCAGAAACCTCGTGCATCACCACAACCAGTACAACAATAACAACACTGGCAAGAGTTCAGAATACAATTAATACATCAACTCAATAACCTTCAATCACAATATAGGCAAAACTAGTTCACGAGAAATAAACATAATAAGGAGAGCTAGGCATATTAAGAAATCACTAAACAAGGAAGGAAAATAGAATGTGACAGCCGCACCTAATTACACGGGGTAACAACAAGAATTTAACACAAATCCAATAACCCCATATAAGGTCAAGTCACGAAGGTATAGAATATCTAAACTTCTTTTAAGGTTGAGCAGTTACGAGAATATTCAACAATTTCCACTCAAGGACAAGCAGTAGAGAATAATCATAATTCATTTAACACCCAAAGCAATTATAGGTTGAGATGAAGATAATTGCAAGTTTGAGATAAGAAGTTAAGAAGACATAGCATGACAGTAAAGGAAATGAAAATCTTCAGATAAGTCAATTAGGAGTAAATCCGAAGTAAGAACTTCCACATTTAAGCAAATAGGGATGACACTAGAAATTAGGAAATTCAATCATGCTAAGGACAATTCATAATCGAAGAATATAAGGACCTAAGATTCCTAATGGGTCAACTTTCCTCAAACAAGTCCGAGCATGCACTTGTCACCTCGCGTACACGGACTAAAATCAACATAGCAGACTCAAATCCTAAGGGAAAATTCGCCCCCACAAGGTTAGGCAAGATACTTACCTCAACCGCTCAAAAAAAACTTGAAATCACGTTCTTGCACGGGTATCCGACTCCCAATGGCCCAAATCTACTCAAATCAATAGCATCGTGTAAATAATACTACAAGCAACTAGTTTAACAAATAAATTCAAAGCTAAGACGCAAAATTAGGAAAATTGCCCAAAAGGTTCCCCGGGCCCACGTCTTGGAATCGGGTAAAAATTATATTTTTCGGACACCCATTCACCCCTGAGTCTAAACATATGAAAATTTCTCAAGTCGAAGGTCAAAAACCCAATAAAAACTCAATAATTCGGTCTATGAAGTTTATCCCATTTTCTACCTAAAATTTTCGAAATTAAAGGTTGGATTTAAGATTGGAAACATGGAAATTGGTCTATAATGGATAGACATCACTTACCCAAAATACCCAGGTGCAATAGCCTCCAAAAATCGCCTCTCCCGAGCTCCCCAATTCGAAAATGGTGAAAATAACGTAAACCCTCGGTTCTTCCCCTTTTCTTCCCAGCAATTCCGCATTTGCGCCCCTGGGACCGCACCTGCGGAACTACCATCGCAGGTGCGAAAACCCACTAAAAAGCCTGGGGTCGCACCTGCGGTCAAACGGTTTCGCACCTGCGAAAAACTACCGCACCTACGAGGATTGGGGGTTTGGGCTAAGTTCCGCACCTGCGTGTCCGCACCTGCGGAAGGTCCATCGCAGGTGCGAGACATCAGAACCAACAATGGTTCAGCTGTCTCCCAAGTTCTAACTATACTCGATGAGCATCCTAAACGTACCCGAGGCCCCCCGGGACCCCGTCCACCACACACACAAGTCATAGAACCTAACACGGACTCGCTCGAGGTTTCAAACCGCATAAAACAACACTAACACGATGAATTAACTAAAATCCATGAAAATTCTTCAAACTTCTATAAACATTAAGTTTTGCATTTAAGGTCCGAATCACGTCAAACTAAGTCCGTTTCTTACCAAATTTCACAGATAACACATATAAATTATATCAAACCTGTACGGGGCTTCGGAATCGTAATGCGGGCCCGATATCACACGTTTCACCTCAAATTTTATTTTCAAAAACTTTTATTTTTCAAAAAATAATTTTCTTTAAAAATTCATTTCTCGGACCTGGGACCTCGGAATTCGATTCCGGGCATACGCTCAAGTCCCATATATTCCTACGGACCCTCCGGGACCATCAAATCACGGGTCCGAGTCCGTTTACAAAAAGCGTTGACTGAAGTCAACTTTATTCAAATTTTCAATACAACATTTTCATTTTTATCAGCTTTTCACATAAAAGCTTCCCGGCTACACGCCCGGGCTGTGCATGAAAATCGAGGTCAGATAAAAGGAGGTTTTCACGACCCGAAACACAGAATTAGAAAGAATATACGGGATGACCCTTTTGGGTGATCACAATCTCCCCCTCTTAAACAAACGTTCGTCCTCAAACGTGCTAAGATTCAGTTTGAACTCATCAAATCACTGATTGCGCATTTCCAACACATACCCACGGGTGATCAGACGTCACCCCAATCTACATAAGACTGACGACACCACCACAACCGCAATTTAGCTTTCTATTACTACCAATAAGCCCCATACCTCAATTTCTCACATTCTACTCACTTCCAAAATGCCCGATTCTAAATCCACATCTGACATTAGCCCCAACCAGCTGCATTAACTCATGACTATACCCATAAGGCACGACCACACAATATGACACATCACACATAGGCTCACAATAACACTTGGGTCGCAATGGCTGCCCGAAATCAACTCAGCATTGGCAATTAGCCTCATATCCGGTAGAACTATATTCCCAACCTCCATCACACTGATAATAAAGCAAGAAACACGAAGACTTCATAACCTTGACACCCAAATCACCAAGCCACAACTAACACCACCGGGCACACACCCCACAACATAAAACTCAAGGAGCACAAAACGAAAATGACTGAATATGAAAGGAGAAACACATAAGGAAACTATCAAACAAGCCCGATAGACACCACTCTCCATCAATGCTAACTTACACAACAACATAACTAGGGAGGAACTAAAGCACATGAACAAATCACAGGGATACCATCCTGATATAATTTTCGTTGCGGTACTCAGCCCGGTCCGAACACATCGGATCACAAATATCACAAGGACCTCGCCTTCAAAATGAATCACATACCGAAAATATATCGTATTAATTGAAATTCCTCCACTAATTCATCTCAGCTGATAAAAATCAGAACGGTAGCTGATCTCACATCTCTATGGAGTATCAAAACACAACTCGTAAATAAATTACTCAGGAATCACATCAAACCTACCGTACTGGACAATAGGAATTTACCACTAGTCTCATATATCTCAATACTGAATAGAGACAATCAACAGACATGGGCTACTACTCACAGAATCTCCCACCAAGAGAAAACACAAAAATAGAGTGCAAAGCATGAAACTCACTTATAAACAAAACAGCAATGAGGGAACTCGTCCAGACCATCAGAGCTATAATGAAATACAAATGGTGTCCCTCTGTAACAAACAAAGCATACTTGTACTGTAACATCTGGCACAACGACCTCCAGCCTACTATTCTAAACACATCAACGGGCCGGGCCTCCCCCTCTTGGGCGCCCTCTACTCGCTTGAATGCCCTGTTGTAACACATCTGCTCGGAGCCTGGGACAATCTATCACCCTGTGGCTGATATCCCCACACTCAAAACAACCTCTCGGCTGACGTGGCTGTGGAAAGTGCGCGGCCCGAGTACCCTGAGACCCATGAGTACTTGAAACCCCATGCGAAGCCAACAATACACATTGAACTGGCTGACCCGTAAAACCTCTACCGTGTTGTACCCTTCCTCCATAATAAAGACCAGTAAATATCTCCGGCCCAGGAGGCCTCTTTACCTCTCTTCCCTCTCTCTCCGGACATCGTCTGACATCTCTATCATAGTCCCGCCTGTCGTCTCTCTCACGATCCAGCATGCCCTCAACTCTGCGAGCAATCCCTACCACCTGCTGAAATGAAATATCCGACTCTAACTCCCGAGCCATGCTAAACCGAATATCACCCCTGAGGCCCTCAATGAATCTGCGAACACACTCTCTAACTGTAGCAACAAAGGTAGGTGCATGCCTGGCCAAATCACTGAACCTGACGACATATTCTGATACTGACATAGTGCCCTGGCACAACCGCTCAAACTCCGCACGCCATGCATATCGGAGGGACTGATGTAAAAACTCACTCAAGAACATCTCTGAAAAACTAACCCCATGTCCCATGTAAGTGAAGCTGACTCGGTCGGGCTACCCAACTCATATGCCCGCCACTACTGATAAGCCGCTCCCTTGAGCTGGAACGTTACGAAAGCAACCCCGCTCGTCTCCACAACACCCATAGTACGAAAAATGCGGTGACACTCTTCCAGGAAACCCTTGGAATCATTTGTGCCAATCCACTGAAGGTAGGAGGGTGGTACTTCTTGTACCTCTCGAGTCTAAGCTGTTCCTCCTTAGATGTTGCTGCCCTAACCACGGGGGAAACTGGGATCCCAGGCTCTGCTGCAATGACACCTGTAACTTGACCAACCTGATCTCGCTGCTCCGGAGTATGGGCAACGGTAGTTTGAGCTCCTCCCCCACCCTGTGAAGTACCTGGTGCACTCGGAATCAATCTCGCCTGAGTTAAGGTACCAATCACATTTCCCAGAACTGTGCTAAGGTCTCCTGAAGTACGGTTGTAACAACAGGTGCCTCCGGTCCCCCAACTGGAACTGTTGGCGGCTCCTCAACAGTGGCTCTAGCAGGTGCTCTAGCTGCGGCACGTGCCCCTCGTCGACCTCTGCCCCTGGCGGCATCTACTCAGGGGGTAACACCCTCAGAATCTGCAGCTCGCGTCCTCACCATCTGTGAGAGAATGGAATGATAAATTTCAACTTCAAGATCAATTAACTCGCACGATAGGAAATAAGCGGGTGAAGTTATCCTAATAGTCCCGTAGCCTCTCGAAGATAAGTACAGACGTCTCCGTACCGATCCGCAAGACTCTGCTAAACTCGCTTATGACTCATAGCAACTATGAACCTAGAGCTCTGATACCAACTTGTCACGACCCACATCTCCCTCCGTTGGGTATCGTGATGGCACCTAGTCTTAAGGACTAGGTAAGCCTAGCATTCATGGAATAATCAACAAAAATAAATAGAATTTTAAGAAGGAAAATAATAAGTATCAGCAGAAACCATGAAGTAACACAAGGACTGAATGGAACACAAACAAATCCGGCATGTAAATATACCACACGTACATGTAATGACTCCACAACTTCAACCACTTCTACATCAAATTCATAATCATCTCCACGAGGTTCCGAACCTCGGACAAATCACCAATTACGGGTCCCAATATCCGAACCATAACACTTGGAATCTTGCACCCTCATTCGGGTACGAACTGCACGGACGACTCACGATCACAAGATAGGCAAAACTATTTAATGAGAAATAAACATAATAAAGAGAGATAGGCATATTAAGAAATCACTAAACAAGGAAGAAAAATAACATGTGACAGCCGCACCTAATTATACGGGGTAACAACAAGAATTTAACACAAATCCGATAACCCCATATAAGGGCAAGTCACGAAGGTATAGAATATCTAAACTTCTTTTAAGGTTGATCAGTTACGAGAATATTCAACAATTTCCACTTAAGGACAAGCAACAGAGAATAATCATAATTCATTTAACACCCAAAACAATTATAGGTTGAGATGAAGATAATTGCAAGTTTGAGATAAGCAGTTAAGAAGACATAGCATGACGGTAAAGGAATTGAAAATCTTCAGATAAGTCAATTAGGAGTAAATCCGAAGTAAGAACTTCCACATTTAAGCAAATAGGGATGCCACTAGAAATTAGGAAATTCAATCGTGCTAAGGACAATTCATACTCGGAGAATATAAGGACCTAAGATTCCTAATGGGTCAACTTTTCACAAACAAGTCCGAGCATGTACTTGTCACCTTGCGTACACAGACTATAATCAACATAGCAGACTCAAATCCTAAGGGGAAATTCCCCCCCACAACGTTAGGCAAGATACTTACCTCAACCGCTCAAAAAAAACTTGAAATCACGTTCTTGCACGGGTATCCGACTCCCAATGGCCCAAATCTACTCAAATCAATAGCATCGTGTAAATAATACTTCAAGCAACTAGTTTAACAAATAAATTTGAAGGTAAGACGCAAAATTAGGAAAATTGCCCAAAAGGTTCCCCGGGCCCACGTCTCAATATCGGGTAAAAATTATATTTTCCGGACACTCATTCACCCACGAGTCTAAACATATGAAACTCTCAAGTCGGAGGTCAAAAACCCAATCAAAACTCAATAATTCGGTCTATGAAGTTTATCCCATTTTCTACCGAAAAGTTTCGAAATTAAAGGTTGGATTTAAGATTGAAAACATGGAAATTGGTCTATAATGGATAGAAATCACTTACCCAAATTACCCAGGTGCAAAAGCCTCCAAAAATCGCCTCTCCCGAGCTCCCCAATTCGAAAATGGTGAAAATAACATAAACCCTCGGTTTTGCCCCTTTTCTGCCCAGCACCGCACTTGCGCCCCTGGGATCGCACCTGCTGAACTACCATCGCAGGTTCGAAAACCCACTAAAAAGCCTGGGGTAGCACCTGCGAAAAATTACCGCACATGCGAGGATTTAGGGTTTGGGCTAAGTTCCGCACCTGCGAGCTCCTCGCCGCACCTGCGTGTCCGCACCTGCGGAAAGTTCATCGCAGGTGCGAGACACCAGAACCAACAATGGTTCAGCTGTCTCCCAAGTTCTAAGTTCACCCGATGAGCATCCTAAACGTACCCGAGGCCCCCCGGGACCCCGTCCAACCACACACATAAGTCATATAACCTAACACGGACTCGCTTGAGGTTTCAAACCACATAAAACAACACTAACACGATGAATTAACTAAAATCCATAAAAAATCTTCAAACTTCTACAAACATTAAGTTTTGCATTTAAGGTTCGAATCACGTCAAACTAAGTCTGTTTCTTACCAAATTTCACAGATAACACATATAAATCATATCGAACCTGTATTGGGCTTCGAAATCGTAATGCGGGCCTGATATCACATGTTTCACCTCAAATTTCATTTTCAAAACCTTTATTTTCAGAAAATAATTTTCTTGAAGAAGTCATTTCTCGGACCTGGGACCTCGGAATTCGATTCCGGGCATACGTCGAAGTTCCATATTTTCTTACGGACCCTCCGGGACCCTCAAATTACGGGTCCGGGTCCGTTTACCAAAAACGTTGACTTCCTGAAGTCAACTTTATTCAAATTTCCAATATAAAAATTTTCATTTTTATCAGCTTTCACATAAAGGCTTCCTGGCTACACGTCCGGGCTGTGCACGCAAATCGAGGTAAGTTAGAATAAAGTTTTAAGGACTTCGGAACACAGAATTAAATAGAATATACGGGGTGACCCTTTTGGGTCATCACATTCTCCAAATTATATATGCAAGATTACAAATGTCATTCAACAAGTCAATATATACGGAAAGGTATACCATTTCAATCCCAAGTCAACAGAGAATCTAGAGCCTCTCAATTTTGTAATTTCGATATTTAATTCTTTGTGCCAAATGCAAGTACATATGGCAATATTACCTGAACCTAATAGTGAGAATTGCTTTCAAAGACTCCAACCTTGATTTGTTTAGGAGTTCGAATGGTGTACAAAGACTTGGAGCCCGTTTGGTTGGACTTGTTGTAAGTGACTTTTAAGCCAAAAGTCATAACTCATAAGTTAAGAATTCTAGCTTTTGACTTTTGGCTTATTTTTGTCATTTTAGCTTAAAAACAAATGCTTAAAAGCACTTTTTTACTTTATCCAAACACTACAAAATGGCTTAAAAATAATTTTGGCTTAAAAGCACTTAAAATAAGCCAATCCAAACGGGCTCTTGAACTACTTACTTATTAGCATATTATTTTTTAGAGTTGTTTGTAGTTCCAAGATACCAGACCACCATTGTTGCAACCTATGTGATATAAGAAACCTCTACTTTCCTTTTGACTCCAAAAAACCTTTGCTCTTGTTTGCTCATTTTCTGGCTTTGCTTCTTTCTCCTTATTACTGTTAAGACTGCTACTTCCTCCATCTAGGTAATTATAGTAGTAATAGATGTAGTCAATTATCTTAACATACAAATTAGGCATAGGCAGCATTGATATTTTCTTGAGTTTTGAAGTGATTCTTTAACATATATCTTCGGCTGCAGCCTTAGTGGAACTCTTGCATTGTGCACTGAGTTAGAAGAAAGAATTGATTTTAACCTTTTCCTAAAAAATCCATGTTTGCCACCCAAGATTCTGAAACTCATGGCTGATAGAATAGATGGCGGGAAACTCATTAGATTCGGTAACATGTTAATTTACATAATATCTTGAATAATTGAGAGGAGAGGAAGTTATCAAAGAAAAGCATATGGCCTCTCATTACTACCTGATATTTGTTTAGTTAGTTTCATGGCGTCTCATAGTCCACAACTTTCACAGATTTTATAATTATTCTGCAGCCCCTAAATGATCCAGTGCATTACTATTTTATTTTTCTTATTATTTTTATTTTTAGAGATTATGTTGCATCTTTCCAGTTAGCAAGGTTAGCATACTTCCAACATGCAGAATTACAGGTTCCTAAGAAGATAAAATGTATTAATAGACCTTAATTAGGATTGGCCTTTAATTGCAGAGTACCAACTTTAACATCCTATATTAACTTTTGAAAAGATTATTTAACTATAGTTTTAATAATTCACTTGAGATACATTATATATCATATGAAGTCGTTGACCAGTTCCTTCTCTGTGCATGTTCTCGATTTTGGATGAGATTTATTATGTCCTGTTTTATATGCATAAAGATTTTTTACTGATTTGTTTAGTTAATAACTATATCCATTGAGGTGGTCACTCTAACTTGCATACCTTATCCAAGATATTGCATGTCAAACCAGTGTAATTAGGGGATTGTGGATTTGATTTATCCATATTTCAAATAAGACTTAGATCCCCTATCTATTTTTCAAAAAAGGATTAGATTCCCTATCCATTTACATGGTCTCTACTATACTGTGCATACCCTCAACCTAATACCTCTGTGAATAAAATCTGTGATACTACCGTAGTATTTCTGATATAATTTTCTATGTTTAATTATTGGGTGTTAATTAGTGAATTCTAAGTTTGGTATGTAGCAGCTACTTGGGATTCTTCTTGGCTTTGGTTCTATTATGGTATATTTGCTCTTAGTTGTTATAGGTTCTTCTTAGATATCCAGCTTAAAGGTAACAACCTACTCGAGGTAGAACATGACATATAATGTTGAAAAGAAAGTTGGATAATTTTTTGCCATCCATGTTAATATACTTTAATAACTTTTACTGACTTAGCAATACATTATTTGTCTTGAAGATATGTTGGCTTTTTTTGACTATGAAATATAACATATTTATTTGTTTGCAGGCATTTTTGGTCAAGAACTACTAAAAAGAAGATCAGAAAGAAGACCAAACACTGCATATACAACACATCACCTTTTGCTAATATGTTAATAGTTATATTATGCCTGTTGTAATAATGTGGCACTTTAACATCCTTAATGTGATGCTTTCATGGATGCAAACAATTTTTTTTTGTTGATCAAAATGTATGTAAATAGGCATCTACCAATTAGCATACAATATTTTCTACTCGATGCTACACTTACCGTATCAATTTATATTATACCTACAATTAAAAATCATACAAAGTTAAATAATGTTGGGCCCGTGCTTGCACGGGCAGTAACCACCTAGTGTGTGTGTGTGTGTATTTGTCACGACCCAACTCTATCAAAGGGGTCGTGATGACACCGACGCAAGATCTCACTCTCAAGACCGCTACCTCCAACACCTGGATCTGTACAAAAATATGCAGAAGTGCAGAATGAGTACACCACATTCGTTACATAATAAGTATCAAGACTAACCTCGGTGAAATAGTGACGAGGTTCAAATCACATGATACACGCTAGTCAAATAACCTGTGCAATGTATCAATAACTGGGAACGTAATATGTAATACAAAATAATATCAACAATGTTGTTAGAACATGTGATAACAACTCTATAGACAATAAATTGTGTTGAGAAAATAAAATCAAGATCGGAAAACATCGCAAAAATCGTAGTATTTGATTTCAAATAATTTGAGTGTATAATCTCTATGAATCCTTTGATTCTTCTTTCCAATAGTAAATAAATTCAAGGGCCTTTGAGCTTGATCTTGAATCTATATTTGTTGTCACGAACGATGATCTTGAATTCAACTAGCACGAACTTTGATTTGAACTCGTACTCCTTGAACCTTTTTTTGTTCTTCATTCTTGAGCTTGAACTTTATTTGTTCTTTGTTCTTTAGCTTGAACTTGAACTTGATTGCTTGAAGCTTGAAACTTATGGAGTAATTTGGAGCGTTTGATCTACGATCTCTTTCTTGCTTCTTGTTATAACTTTTGGTGTCTTTTCTGGGTTATGAAGACTCCTATTTATAGTTGTGGAAGGGAGGAGTTGTGATAAGAACAAACTTTTTCCGACCAATAAAATTAAAGTGTGACATGGCCGCATTTGATTGTCCAGAACATGTCACTTGCACACGTTGCGCGATTTCATTGGCCTTTTGATTTGGCTTGACATGCCTTGTCATTTTGACACGTGACACGATCCTATTGGCTTATTATTTTGACTTGTCGTGCCACATCATTTGACACATGACACCAAACTGGACCTCTAGGAAGATGACATCTTGGACCTAATGAATTGCGCTCTCATCATTTGTAGGCCGACCAAATGGACTAGCCCAATGGATTATTGCTTATTTATTGGAAAACTTACACAAATGTCCCAAATAAGTCTCAACTTACCAACCTCTAGCCATTAGTCATAGACTTACCAAAACTAGCCAAGCACATATAAAAATTAAAAAACCAAATAAATAAGGTTCTTCCTCTCAAAGAATCACATGCAAAAATCTCCTTCCATATTTTTAAACGTGATTAGTAACATTAGATGCAAGACCGAAAGGAAATTTCATGGATGAAGTAGCAAATAAGGTGATGAAATATATAAAAAATATATACAATATTCAAAAAATCTAAGAAAAAAAGAACTTTTTCAATACACGGTATACGATCCTGAACCTGTGGGCAAAACTAACACTGGTGCCGTGGTCAAGGCTGTCTGGAACTGTTAGCAGGTTAAGTAAGAGCACCAGAGACCTGGTGTTTGATGCAACAGATTCATCTTACCGAGTGGAAGTGGGAGCATATCACCATGGAATTTGTAGTTGGACTCCCACGGACTCGGAGGTTGGTTGATGCAGTATGGGTCGTTGTGGATAGGCTGACCAAGTCAGCGCACTTCATTCCAGTATCAGTTTCGTATTCAGCAGAGAAGTTAGCAAAGATCTATATGAGAGAGATTGTTAGACTGCATGGTGTGCCCATATCTATTATATCAGACCGAGGTACTCAGTTTACCTCCCATTTCTGGAGAGTGTTTCAGCGAGAGTTGGGCACACATATTGATTTGAGCACATCATTTCATCCTCAGACGGACGGGCAGTCTGAGCGTACTATTCAGATCTTGGAGGATATGTTGCGAGCTTGTGTTATTGACTTTGGAGGTTCATGGGACCAATTCTTGCCTTTAGCTGAGTTTGCCTACAACAACAACTATCAGTCGAGCATTCAGATGGCTCCGTATGAGGCGTTGTATGGTAGACGGTGTCGGTCTCCAGTCGGATGGTTTGAGCCGGGAGAGGCTAGATTGTTGGGTTTTGAGTTAGTACAATATGCCTTGGACAAGGTGAAGATCATTCAGGATAGACTTCGTACAACTCAGTCCAGGCAGAAGAGTTATGCGGATCGCAGAGAGCATTTTCGCCCAGTTATTTAATATGTCTAAAACAGAACACTTGTTACGGGATTCTTCTCATTCTTCACCTTTTTATTCTTATCCAACCCCCATTGAAGACCTCCAAGCCATTTTCTCCTCCATAGCCATTTGGGTAAGTTTTACTAACACCAATTTCTTCCACTTTCCTTCCCTAATCACTAGAATCTAGGCCTAAAATCCTAAAATCAAAGTAGAAATTAGGGACTTTGGGTAGAGTTAGGGCTTTGGGAATTTTTGGTAATTCAACCTCAATTTGGGGTCGTATTTCAAAATAAATTATATATTTTAACTCGTGGGGGTATGGGTGATCGGGTTTTGGTCCGAGCCTCGTGTTTGGACCAAGTGGGCCCGAGGTCAAATTTTGGTATTTTTGGAAGAATGATGAGAAATGCATATTTAGGCTTTGGGATTGAATAATTGAGTCATTATTGATATTGTTGAGTCGATTATGTCAAGATACTATCGTTTCGGACTTGGATTCGAGAGGGAAAGCAGTGCTAGAGGCTTGATTTGGATTCTTAAAATCGAGGTAAGTGTTTGGCCTAACCCTAGCTTGAGGGAATATGTGTTGAGTCATTTGTGCTACGTGTTATTATCTTAAATTTATAGGTGAGGTGACGAGTACCTATACCTTATTTTCAAGCATGCCCGTGAGTCATATCTTATGGTATATGTGTTTTCTTCGATATCCAATGTGTTATGAAGTAGCTTCTATTTTTGGAGATTATTCAATTGTCGAAAATAATTGGTTGGGAAAACTATTGATTAGTTGTTCGGTGGAGGATCATTTTGGTTATGTTGTACGTTCAGTGAGATTGGTTATAGCTGGGTCCCTTGTCGGGACGATGATATTTCTGTTATTGTTCCCTTGCCGGGATGTTGTAAATTATGTTTTGTATTGTGGTTCTTCCTTGCCAAATTGTTGTTCTAATTATTGTTGGGTAAGGAAGAGTGTAAAGCACGAAGGGTGATTCTGTGCCATTATTCATATTAAAAGCATGAAGGTTAATGTCGTGCCGATATAGTGAGGTAAAAGCACGAACGGTGATGTCGTGCCATTGTTTATATTAAAAGCACGAAGGTTAATGCCGTGCCGATATTGTGAGGTAAAAGCACGAACGGTGATGTCGTGCCATTGTTTATATTAAAAGCACGAAGGTTAATGCCGTGCCGATATTGTGAGGTAAAAGCACGAAGGGTGATTCCGTGCACTTATTTTGGTGTGCATGAGAGTAAAGCACGAAAGGTGATGCCGTGCACTTGTCTTGGTGAGAATGAGAGTAAAGCACGAAGGGTGATGCCGTGCACTTGTTTATTTCCCTGTTGTTATTCTGATACTAGACGGTTGCCATGTTCTATTACTCAATAAGTGTTTTCCCCCTCTATACCCTGGATGTTCTTCCTGCATTTGTTCTTAACTGTTTACTTCCTGCCGTTATTTCTATTATATATGATTGAATTGCACAGGTGTTTATTATTTGTCGTGTCCTAGCCTCGTCACTACTTCGCCGAGGTTAGGCTCGACACTTACTCAGTACACGGGGTCGGTTGTACTGATGCTACACCTGTACTTCTTTATGTTGTGCAGATTACGATACCGGACCAGGTGGACAGTGATCGAGGGAGTGTCCTTCAGTCCACAGGCGACACTGAGGTAGTCTGGCAGGTGTCCGCAGGCCTTGGCATCACCTCCTATCTCATTCCTTTTTATTTCTGTCTTCTCTTGTACTTCCGAGACAGTTGTATTGTTTTGTTCAGACTTTGTTTTTAGCAAAAATATTAGACTGTTCGTGAGTTTGTGACACCAGTTCTGGGGGCATGTTTAAGGAAATTTCGTAGTACGTATTATTTAAGTTGTTGAATTTCTTATCTTCCGCATTATTGTTTCTATTGTTCTTGTATTTCACTTTTCAAATGCTAAATAACAAAGGAATAAATCATAATAAATAGTAGCGTTGGCTTGTCTAGCGAGTTCAATATTAGACGCCATCACGACCTGCAGGTGGGATTTCAGGCCGTGACAATTTGATTGGCCAGAAAATGTCACTTGCACAAGTGGCGCGATTTCATTGGCCTTTTGATTTGGCTTGACATTCCTTGTCATTTTGACACGTGACACGATCCTATTAGATTTTTCGTTTGATTTGGCGTGCCACGTCATTTGACACATGACACCAAACTGGGCCTCTAGGAAGATGACATCTTGGACCTAATGAATTGGGCTCTCATCATTTGTAGGCCAGCCAAATGGACTAGTCCAATGGATTAAGGCTTATTTATTGGGAACCTTACACAAATGTCCCAAATAAGTCTCAACTTACCAACCTCTAGCCCTTAGTCATAGACTTACCAAAACTAGCCAAGCACATATAAAAATTGAAAAACCAAATAAATAAGGTTCTTTATCTCAAAGAATCACATGCAAAAATATCCTTCCATATTTTTAAACGTGATTAGCAACATTAGATGCAAGACCGAAAGGAAATTTCATGGATGAAGTAGCAAATAAGGTGATGAAATATAAAAAAAATATATACAATATTCCAAAAATCTAAGAAAAAAGGAACTTTTTTAATGGGTATAATTGAAATTCATTGAAAACATATAGATAAGTCAATATACAAAATTTGAGGAAGATTGGAGGTAATTTGGACTGTTTTTTTTTAAATCAAAATTCATAATAATAGAGTTCAAAAAATTCTTTTGCGACACATGTATCACGCATGTATCTCACACACAGGTATACATGTGATACACAATTGACACAAATATGATACATATGTGATACACAAATGATACACAATGTGATACACATTATTTTTTTTATGTTCAGCTTTTACTTCGAATATTCAATTCAAACCACCTTAAAACCAAATCATCCCAAAACTGAGATTCAAGCTCCTTATGATGTACCCAACCTATTCTAATAACACCCACTCAAAACAACGCAAAAATTTGAACTTTTTTGCTACAAATAGCTAATTGGCTAATATTAGTAGTATTTGGTTAATATTAGTAATATTTTAAGAATTGACCAATTTCTGTAATGAGCTACTTATAAATGGACATATCTGGTAGTTTTCCTTATTTATTTAATCCATATATATTAGTCTTATAATTAATCAAATTATATTAGTCCACAATATTTTAGTTGGACTAGAATATCTTGAATTTAAAATACGCTCCATATTATTTTATGAATTTAAATTCAATAAATTTTACATGCCTACAAGTTTCTCCTACTTCAAGATTTGTCGAAGTGTAAACTTTAAAGACTAGACTTGAAGTATTAGTAAAAAAAAATAATTCGTATTTTGTTATTTCCAAATGCTTTCATGGATTTACTTATGCATGCATCTTCCAAATAAAGCTTGAGGTAACTCATCCTGTCCAATTAAAAAAGAACTTATGAATGGACCATAAGTATTGGCTATCACTTTAGAAGTAGCACCTTGAATAAAATAATTTAATTGCCATGATCCTTTTTGCTCATTGAATCTAATGACCAAATGTAACCACCTTCTCTGCTTTTTGAAATTGTCACGTATTAATTCCTTTGAAGAATCACACATAAGCATTATTCTCTAGCCAATTTGTACGGACTTTATCACATAGTTTAATATTGACCTTTTTTCAATTCCAACTCAGCATCAAATTGCTTCGGTTTCTATTTGGATACGGTAAAGTCAAGCGACCAATTCCGTGTTGGAAACAGATAGAAGTTGCCGCCTTTAACCTGATCCCACACCAAGAATTAGTTCTCAATAGCCTAATTAATCATCTATGTAAGGTTTCACTCTCTTCAACTCATGATCGTCAATTTCAACTGCCTTTGACGCTTGTGAAGTATCATCGAAGGTAATTTCTTCTTCTATTCTTGTGTGTTTCTTCTTTTGTTGTCTTTTTTTTTGTAGGTCAAGAAAGTGAGAGTAGATTCCTCCATGCATTATGGATGAAATTTTAGGTGCGAAGGGATGAATACGCATTCCTGTCCGAATATTAGAGAGATTACTCTCAAGGTGGGCCGACTATCGGAGAGATTACTCTCAATGTCACTCGGCTATCAGAGAGATTACTCTCAAAATGAACCGACTATCAGAGAGATTACTCAATGTGGCTCGATTATCAGAGAGATTACTCTCAATGTAGCCCGACTATCGGAGAGATTACTCTAAATGTGGCCCGACTATCGGAGAGATTACTCTCAATGTGGCTCGACTATCGAAGAGATTACTCTCAATGTGGCTCGACTATTGGAGGCCATTTCATCCATTTAGACCTTTGTGCCCATTCTAATTTTCTTGATTTGGACTTTGATGACCTTTATTTTTTACAGCCCGAAGAGATGGAAAATTTCAGAGTCTATACCTCACCTTCCTCCAAACTTAGATATCTCGTAATCGAGACTGAAGATGGCATAGAACAAACCAAGCTTTTGGTTCACACCCCACAAGCTGGCCGATATGCAGCCTCATGGTCTTCTTTGAGGAACTTCCTTCATGTAGAAAACTGGAACTTGGAGCACAAGTATACTTCTAATCCATTGTCCAAGATGTGGTCTCTCCAAGCGCCAATTCATCGCCACGTAAACATTACTAGCACTCTTCCAAACTTAGGGCGTCGTATAATTCAAGGCGAAGTATGTTGGGGAAACACAACAACAATCGAGGGCGAGTATCGTCATAGAAGTGTTGGAGGTCCCTATGTTCTTGAATTCCCATGTGTCCTATTGTTCTATCATCTGTTGATGGGTCTCAGAAAATATGTAAGTTGATAAAGTTTATTTCATGATATTAATCAGAGACATAATGGTCTTATGACGTTCCGAGAGATTTTATTGATGTACTTCTCATGCACTACAGTCATTTATACATGTACATTGATCCATGACTAGATGACGTTATATACACACACACACGCAAATATATATATATATATATATATATATATATATATATATATATATATATATATATATATATATATATATATATATATATATATATATATATATATATATATATATATATATATATATATATATATATATATATATATATATATATATATGGGAAAGAGTTACGGCGTTATATACGCACCACCACCTGATCAACTGGTATACGCTGATGATTTTTCCCACAGTGGCCGAGATGATATGATGTGATGCCCTCAGAGGCTTGATGATGTTATGAAACATGTACCTATACACGACATGACATTCACACACATATGCATGATACTATAAGTATTTCATGATGTAGAGATTTATCCAGACTTACAGGTGAGTCCTTTACTCCATGTTTCTTCCATGTTCTTTATATATTTATTTACATGCCTTACATACTCGATACATTATTTGTACTGATGTATTTTTGTTGGGGACGCTGTATTCATGCCTGCAGGTATAGATAATCCGTTTGATGAGCCCTCATAATAGACGAGATTAGCATTCGGCGAATGATCGATAAGACTCCACCTCATTCGGAGTGCAACCGAGTCTATGAGTCATCGTGTCAGAGTTTTGCTACAGACTTATGGGTAGGCCGATACCCTGTCTTGGTCGATGTTTAATACTCTTATAGGCTTTGTAGACAGATGTTCATTTTGTACAGTATGCCAGAGGCCTTGACAACTCATATGTATTCATGTTTTAAGAAAAATTGTTCAGTGATACAGTGTTTTTCCACTTACAGTTGTACATTACGAGTTTTGTCCATGTTGACCCATGATGGTTATGAAAGAAAAAAAGGAGTTATAGAGTGGTTCGCTCGGGCCAGTACGACACCGGGTGCCAGCCACGCCTCCCTAGGTTTGGGGCGTGACAAAGTGGTATCAGAGCAGGTTGTGTCCTAGGAAGTCTACAAAGCCGTGCCTAGTAGAGTCTCACTTATGGGTGTGTTGCACGCCACGTTTATAATTGAGAGGCTATAGGGCATTTAGGAAATGTTACCTTTCTTTTGTTTCCTCGCGCCATAGAACTGAGTCGTAAGAAGTCAGTATGAGGCTTTCACTAGATTTTGTATGCACCAGAGGTGCAAGTATCACAATAGAGATTTAAGGCGTAATTTCCACCTACGTGGAAGGGAGGTTATGAAAGCGACAGAAGATACGATGCGATATTGAAAGGTAAGTAAGGTCTGTGAAGAACATACGAGATACTCAAGTACAAAAAGTTGTGAATAGTCGAGCAGATAGAGGTTGGGTTTTAGTTTAGTTTAAAGAGGAGACCCTAGCAAAAGTTTTGTAAATCTCAAAGAGTTAACATTCGAGGACGAATATTTCTAAAGGAGGGAAGGATGTTACATCCCGTAATTTTGTACGTTGGATTTTTCATAAGATAATTAACATAGGATCAAGGATAAGACTATTTTTGAGGTTATAATTATTTATGCTATTTATAAGTAAACGAGTTGAAAAAATGCGTGTCGTCGAAGGTTGTCAATTTGGGATAAAATACGGTCCAAGCTATAAATACCCGATATTTATGGACTAGTAATATACCACATGACCATGATAGTAAGGTGTATAAAATGAATAGTATTTTAAGTAATTTGAGATAATTCTTAATTGTGTGGGCATTAATTCACGTGTAAGTAGCTAGAATGACTAATTACTACTTTGTAGGTGGACGTGGATGCACCTAAAGAAGAGGTTCTATTATGATTAGCTTACTGGAGGTTTGACAACATATTTTGATCAGAAGTGATTGTGATTAATACTTTTGGTGGCCTTTAAACTAAATGAGAAATTCAGTCTAGGAGTTTGAATTGTTTTTCCATTCAATAAATAAAATGGTTCGTATGTCAAGTAAGATACCATCCTTTGGCCATTAAAAATGAGATTCTATGTACTTAAATTTCCGTCCGATATCATTTCGGGAGAGTATCTTCTTTATATGCCTAGCTCCTGTGGATGTAATCTTATTTTCCTTTTAGATCTATATAATTGACCCTTTTTCTTAAGCTAGTCAATTAAGCCATACAGAAATTAAAAGAAAGATTGGAAAGTTAAATTAAAGTGGATGAAATGGAGTCCACAGGGTTGATGCCTGTTTAGTCAAGCTTTTAAGATCCAGTATATTCTCCGAAAATGTTTTTTACTACATAAAGCTTCAAAAAATGATGAATCTTTACATTTTTGACACATATCGGTTTTCTTTGGATAATAGCAAATTGGAGACTTCTTAGTGAAGTAAGGTGGAAGAAGACTAGTTTCAACATATAAGATTGAGGTGTGGAGGAGATTGTTCATGGATACTAGTAGCTGACCTTAAAGGTATGTTAAAATTTTTCCTTCTTTATTTTTGGCATGATCTTTACGATACAAACGAAACGAGCAAATGCACAACTTCCATAAATGACTCTATTCATAGAAGTGTTAGAGGTGACTATGTTCTTGAATTCTCATGTGTCCTATTATTCTATCATTTGTTCATGGGTCTAAAAAAATATGTAAGTTTATAAAATTTATTTTATGATATTAATCAGAGACATAATGGTCTTATGACGTTCCGAGAGGTTTTATTGATGTACTTCTCATGCTTTGCATTCATTTATACATGTACATTGTAAAGGATATCCCTTCTTTCCATTTGGCATGGTCTATACGACATGGACGAAACGAGCAAATGCATAACTTTCATAAATGACTCTATTCATAGAAGTATTAGAGGTGTCTATGTTCTTGAATTCCTATGTGTCTTATTATTACATATTCTGTTCATGGGTCTCAGAAAAATGCGTAAGTTGAAAAAAGTTTACTTGATGATATTACTCAAAGGCATAATGGTCTTATAAAAATTTCGACAGATTTTATTGACGTACTTCTCATCATTGCATTCATGTACATTGACCCATGACCAGATGACGTTATATACGCGTATATATGTATATGGGGTATGGGAAAAGATTACAACGTTATATACACCACCACCTGATCAACTGGTATACATTGATGATTTACCTACAGTGGCCGAGATGATATGATGGGATGCCCTCAGAGGCTTGATGATGTTATGAATGCATGGTATGACATTTATACACACATGCATGACATTATAAGTATTAAATGATTCACAGATTTATTCAGACTTACATGTCGAGCTTTTACTCCATGTTTCTCTCATGTATATTTTTTAATGATTTTCATTCCTTACATATTCGGTACATTATTAGCACTGACATCCCTTTTGCCTGGGGACGCTGCATTTTATGCCCGCAGGTCCCGATAGACAGGCTGAGAGTCCTCTAAGTGTATCAACTCAGCGGAAGGTGTTAGTGTGCTCCATTTGCTCCGGAGTTGCTTATTTGGTCAGTACGATTAGTACATGCATTGATTGGTATGGCAGGGCTCTGTCCCGACCTTTATAATATTATGTACTCTTAGAGGCTTGTAGACAGATGTCATGTATACAGTCTTTTATCGCCTTGTCGACCTATGTTTTGAGTATATAATGGATGACGTTGGCCTTATAGGCCCGTATGTCACATGTATGAGTTTCTATATCAGGTTGGGTCGTTCTATGTCGGGTATTCCCTCATGTTTACCCTGGTTATCTGATGATGCCCCTTCTGGCCCACTTACCCATGATGATGTAATAGAAAAAATACGTTACGTTGGTATTCAGTTGAGTAAGGTACTGGGTTCCCATCGCGGCTTATCGGTTTAGGTCGTGACACTTCATTCATCCTGAGACTTTTAAGATGGCAAGCATGATGGAAAACGGGCGAAATATTAGCCTTGCGGTCCCAGTTTTGGCGAGTATTTATCACGGTTTGAATAAGATTTCGTGTTCTTCCCAACTTGATCAGGTCAAAGTTTATTTTCCCGTATATTATGTTACGACTGGCTTGCAAATTACTTCAAAACCCATTATCCACTTGCTAAGGGTCCGTCTGTCCCTTTGATGGTGGCATACTCAGGAGAGGGAGCTGTGAGGAACTTTGACGAGAAAGATGCAAGAAAACGCATCCACAATGGGAAGGATATAGTTTGGACATCAACAATGTTAACCAATTCTCGTCCTTATTATTATGTGGATAACGGTGCCCCTCAAGAGTTGGAGTCAAATTACTTAATGAGCTTACGTTTTAATTACGTCCCTTTGAGGTATGGTAACTCATTCATCATCGAGCCATATAGCCCGCATAAGTTTGGTCGTCAATTTGGGTTTTACCAGAACGTCCCCAGTTTTTTGGAGAATGATATCCGTAACGCCTCTCTAGATGAAGGACTCAAAATTTGGAGGATTTGCTCACTGTATCGGTCTATGTCACGTGCGGCTTTTCCCCCAACAGGAGATCCTGTGGAGAAGCCTTTCTCCACCAATTATATGTCTTGGTGGGAGAAAGCGCATGGGAAGTTTCTCGAGAATAATTTACAAGATTTGGTAGACAATGTTGGGCTAAAGTATACTACTCCTTTAGGAGGTGAAAATCAAGGTGTTGAAAAGACGCTCTCAAAAGTTAAAGAACCACCCACTCCAATCCCAAAGTAGTTACACAACATAAAAAAAGGAAGCTTAAATCCTCCAAGGCAGCTTTGAAAGAGGTGGTGTGCACTTCAATCGATATAGAGAAACACCTTCCAGTTCTTCCATTTAGCATGCAAGTTCCTCAAGATACAAGCCAGAGTACCAATGAAGATCAAAATTGGAAAAGGAAATGGCCTAACCCAGTAGAGATCGTAGAGGTTCCAAGTGTTGATAGTCCCTCAAGAACGCATACGGCTTGTAACAAGGAGGTAAAAATACAATCACCTTGACCTTTTTTTTAAATCGAACGAATAGCTTCACTAAAAAAAATTAACCACTTTCTTTGCCTTTTCCTTATGCATTTAAATGCCATTGGGCATCCGGTGGTATCCGCACATGACAAGCCACAAGTGAGTAATGAATCTATTGGAGGGCCTACATCTAAAGTGAAGTCGTCTTCAAAGGAATCATCTCTTCCTCATGACGTAGCCCTAAAAAGACAGACTCCAAATGGGATAACTCGCATTCCACCAATGACAAATGCAACAATGTCTATTTTTGAAGGAAAGAGCATTGTCTTTAATCGCAAAAAGGAATTCATCTTGGAACTTTGGGAGGATATTTGCAAGAGACTCTCCAAAACTCTTGCAGAACTGCTCTCATCTTATAGGGAGCAAATCACTAAGATTTTCGAGGATATGAAGAAGCGAATATTTTAGATCTTTCTCCATTAGAGTGTTTACTGGATTCTCTTTTCGAGCTTGCTGCTTCATATGACCAGGAGCGATCCAATTTGGCTGATAAGACGAGTCAAGATGAGCAGTTGGAGCTGAGAAAATCAAGAAAGCTTGATCTAGTGAAAAGAAACTGAAGATAGTTGTGAAGAAGTTGCAGAAATTACAACAAGAGAGGGAGAACCTCGAAGGTGTTATAGAAGCGACTCAAAAGGAGGTTGAAGAGATTCATGAAAAAGTTTCAGCTGCCGATACTGAGGTCTCTTCATATGACAACGTAAATTTGCTGACTGTTGATGATTCGGCCAATTTGGAGGAGAAGAAGAAGAACCTGGAGACTAGCTGTCAAGAGTTGATCAACTAAAAGTTTTGTTTAGATTAGGCTATTAGCATTATCTCCCCTTTTATCTTTATGTTAGATTGACCTAGTGGATATTTATTTCATCTTAAATAAGATTGCTTCTCTTTTGCTTTACATTGCCCGACATTTATCTTAACCGCATAATTTTCAGCTTTATGCGCTTGTAACGAAAGATTCATATCTTGTCGTGGGAGAGTCCAAATAATAAACCGTTTGATTTCTATAAAATTAGACTTCAATAACTAAAACATATCCAAAAATTAGAATCAAACACCTTCAGAATCGACCCAGATAATATTTTGAAACCAACTTTAGATTCCACCACTGTTTACCTTGAAAATGGTAATTACAATTATATCTAATTTTGTGGTTCTAAAAATATGTGATCTATTCTAGTACTATTATTTTAGGCAATAGATGCTAAGTGAGAGTTAAGAAAAATGAGATAAGAGCAAAGGGTACTGTAATTATGCAAACCGAGTAGTTATGAGACGAGGTCTCGAGCTGGTCGAAATAGGCTTCGAGGTCGAGCTTGAGATCTTGACAGGGTCTCGAGCTGGTCCAAATAGGGCCTCGAGGTCGAGCTCGAGTGCTTATAGAGGGTGATCGATGGAGGTTTAACAACTTAATGAGCCTCGAATATGGCCTCTTTATGATCCACAATCAACAATAAGTGAAGAGTATAAATGAAACACAATAAATATGGAAGCAATAAATCAATGGAGCAATTGTAGAGAATGTTTGAGTTAGAGGGCAGAGAATGTTGTTGTTCTTGTACTCAATATCATCCGTCTTACAAAGTGACAAGGGTCCCCTATATATAATAGGGGGAATCCCAACATAGTACATGTGATAATTATTACAAAGAAATGCAGCTGGTACAACTATTTAATGTCTCGGTACGGACTTGCACTATTCTTGCAGACTTGGTCAACTTTAATCATGTGCCTTTTGGGAATTTCCCACTTTTTCATGATGGTCAACGATCTACACTGCCCCGAGGTTAAGCGTGGAGAATCCTCGATATGTTTCCTCGAGGTTACCTCGGACTATGCTTCGAGCCCTCTAAAGACGGGCTATGGAATTCCATAATGGTCATAAAATTGGGCTCTCCAATTTTAGCCGTATACAGATAGTCCCCGCGTTTCTTAGAATGAAGTGATAAGAAACAGTCTTGAATTCTTGCCTCTTCTATATCCTCATTATGACTTCAGCCTCGTCAGATCATTAAATGACGTGGCATAAAGGCTGCGTAGAGGTCGTTGTCAGATTCTCGAGAAGACCATGAACCGCAATTGGTTCGACCTTTCCGCTTCTCAAACATGGCCAAATGTCTCCTATAAATACTTCAATCGTTTTCCTTTCACACTTTTACAACATCTTTAAGTCCTCAAAATTTAGCTAACAATTTTTTCCTTTCATTCTCTTTCTGCGCTTGCTTCCTCATCTTCTTTCTTTGAAACTCAGTTACAATTATGGCAAAAATCTCAAAAACAGTACCTAAAAAAGAGGGAGCCACTTCTTCGTCATGCCCATCTAAGGGCAAATCAAAAACTCCTCCTAGTATTGAGCAGTGCATTCCTGGTCCCTTTGACACCCTCTGATTTTACCATTGAGAAACCCCCTTCTACATCGGGCCGATGCGAGCCCATGTCTCGGTACATAAGTGTAGTGACCGATATAAAGAGGGTAAAGATAGACTGCCATTAGGGGGAGGCAGCGCAAGTAGAAATCCCTACAGCTGAGGAAAGCATAGTCACACATAAATCTCTCTTCCTCAGCGTATATACATAACGTTATACTTTAGGCCCTGTAAATTATTCTTCTCCACCAATAGAACCAGTGATTCTCGACTTCTGTCGTCAGTACCGAGTGACACTCGATCAGATTTATCCCTCTTTTTGGAGGATTGTATACATGATTTGATATATCTCTAACATGGTCGAGGGAATGACTTTCACCCTCGATCAATTGATCAGATTGTATATCCCTCGTCTCTTTCGAGGGGGTTTAATCAAGCTACACCGTCAATTTGCCAAGGCGTTATTTGCCTGCATCGACGATGTGATGAACCAAAAGGTCATCTTGTGTAATTTAGCAGAAACTGTGATCTGAAGAATCGAAATCCTCTGTTAATCTCACCTCGATATGCGTGCATAACCCGAGTGCATAACCGAGAAGTTTTTATATGGAAAGGTGTTGAACTGTTAAATTTATGATAATTAATGGAATAAAGTTGACTTTGGCCAACATTTTTGGTAAACGGACCCGGACCCGGACCCAGACCCGTGTTTGACGGTCCCGGAGGGTCCGTAGGGAAATATAGGACCTGGGCGTATGTCCGGAAGCAAATTCCGAGGTCCCAAGCCCGAGAAATGAATTTTTAAAGAAAATTATTTTCTGAAAATAAGAAAGACTTTTGAAAATGAACTTTGATGTGAAATCCGTGTTACCGAGCCTGTATTATGGTTCCGGAGCCGGGAACAGGTTGAATATATGTTATGTGAGTTATCTGTGAAATTTGGTGTAAAACGGACTTGAAATGACGAGTTTCTGATCAAAATTGGAGAATTTAGAAGTTTATGAAGTTTGAGAAAATTCTATGGATTTTTGGGTTTAGTTCATTGTTTTTGATGTTATTTTGGTGGTTTTAGTACTTGAATAAGTCCGTGTAATGATTTGGGGGTTGTGGGTATTTTTGGTTTTGAGTCCCGAGGGCTCGGGTGAGTTTCGGGTAGTTAACGGGGTGTATAAATTTAGAAAAAAATCTGGTTTTTCTGCATTTTCTGGTGTCCAGGTATTTTACCCTATGCGAACGCACTCAAGGGAGTGAGAACGCACATGTTTATAGGGGCTGGGTAGAAAATACGCTATGCGAACGCACCCCTGAAGGTGCGAACAGGGAGGGTAATGGGGAATAGGCAGTGCGAACGCGGGGAAGGGGGTGCATCCGCACTGGGTTAGCATAGGGTCTGGGGGGCTGGGTAGTGAATTGTCTATACGGACGTGGCCCCCCAACCGCGAACGTATAGGCCAGGCCAATTAAACCTCCTCGAGCGCGGGCTTTTCACTACGAACGCACAAGGGTAAATTACCCAGTGACTTTTAAAGCTTAAAAATAGAATGCATTTCGGGATTTTCTCATTTCCATCATTCTCTTCTTCCTCAAACCCCCATTGACGACCTCCAAGCTAGTTCTCCTCCATAACCACTTGGGTAAGTGACTTCAACTCCAACTTCTTCCATTTTTCCTTCATCAAACACTAGAATCTAGGCCTAGAATCCTTAAAACAAAGTAGAAATTAGGGGATTTGGGTAGAGTTAGGGATTATGGGACTTTGGGGAATTGAACCTCAATTTGGGGTCGGATTTCAAAACAAATCATATATTTGAACTCGTGGGGGTATGGGTGATCGAGTTTTGGTCCGAGCCTCGTGTTTGGACCAAGCGGGCCCGGGAGAGAATTTTGGTATTTTTGTCTAGCGGGTTCAACGTTAGACGCCATCACGGCCCGATGGTGGGATTTTTTGGGTCGTGACAAGTTGGTATCAGAGCTCTAGGTTTCTTATGTCTCACAACTCACGGACAACTTGGTAGAGTCTGAGGGATCGGTACGGAGACGTCTGTATTTATCCCCTAGAGGCTGCAAAGTTAGGATGACTCCACATTTCTTTTCATATCTGTCGTGCGATATGAATTCTGAGTACTTATTCTATTCTCTCGCAAATAGCGAGGACGCGTGCTTCCCTTGGTTCCGCTCAGCAGCCCGACACTCTTGCTATAGCTCCTACTAGGGGTCGAGGTCGAGGACGAGGCCGTGCTAGAGGCCGAGGCCAGGCTCAGCCTCAGCCTAGAGCAGCAGCCCCAGTGGAGGACCCTCAGGTTGAGTCTGACGAGGAGGTCCCAGTTCTGGCAGTCTCAGTTGGACCAACTCAGGTCCCAGAGGGGTTAATAGCTACCCCAGTGCTTCAGGACGCTCTTGTCCGTCTAGTCGGACTCATGGAGAGTGTAGCACAAGCGGGTCTTCTTCCTACTGCACCAGCTATCTCTCAGGCTCCTGCCACTCGCACGCCAGAGCAACTAGCTCCACAGTTTCAGACTCTGGCACCTCAGCCAGCCGGAGTAGCTCAGCCGGGTATTGCAGCACCGGTAGCAGAGGGAGAAGCTATGTCAGCGGATGCTTTGTGGAGACTGGACAGGTTCACTAATTATTCACTGCTACTTTTACTGGTTCACCATCAGAGGATCTTCAGGATTATTTGGACAGCTGCCATGAGGTTCTTCGGAAGATGGGCATAGTGGAGTCCAACGGAGTTGACTTTGCTACTTTTCGGTTATCTGGTGCAGCCAAGAGTTGGTGGAGAGACTATTGCTTAGCCAAACCAGCTGGGTCTGCACCTTTGACTTGGACTCAGTTCTCAGAGGTATTTTTGGGGAAGTTCCTTCCCATTACTCAGAAAGAGGACCTTCGGAGGCAATTTGAGCGTCTCCAGCAGGGATCTATGTCAGTCACTCAGTACGAGACTGGGTTCGTCACTCTAGCCCGACATGCTCTTATGATACTTCCCATTGATCGGGAGAGGGTTCAGAGATTCATTGAGGGATTGGCCCAGCCTATCAGACTTTCGATGGCTAGAGATTCAGGTACTGACATATCGTTCCAAGATGTGGCCAATCGGCCAGGAGGATTGAAATGATTATATCACAGGGTGGTGGTCAGGGGTCTGACAAGAGGCCCCGTCACTTCTATCGTTTCAGTGGAGCCTCATCTGGGGGCATGAATTCTTCAGGCAGAGGTCATCCTCCCAGACCCTATCAGTCGGCACTTCAGGTAGCTCATTGTGCACCACCAGCACCTATCATTACACTGCCGCTTCAGAGTTTCCAGGGTGGTTATCAGGGTCATCAGAGACAATTCCAGAGTCCCCAGCCATATCAGCAGAGGCCGTGTTATTCTTGTGGTGTTCCTGGGCACATTGCCAGGTATTGTCCCCGAGCTTCTAGTGGTCCTCAATATTAGGGTTCCCGTGCCATGGTTCCCGCGTTAGGCGTACCCCCACCCCCTCAGCCAGCTAGGGGTGGTGGTCGGGGTACCAGAGGTAGAGGTCAGACTCATAGAGGTGGAGGACATGCCACCAGAGGTAGAGGTCAGGCCGCAGTAGGTCGACCCAAAGATGAGCAGATTGGAGGGGCTCAGCCCCGGTGAGATGCTTTTCCTGCCAGGCCTGATGCCGAGGCTTCTGATGCAGTCATTACAGGTACAATTTTAGTTTCCAGCCGAGAGGATTCGGTGTTATTTGACCCGGGTTCTACATTCTCCTATGTGTCTTCACATTTTGCCCCTAATTTGAGTATGCCCCGTGATTCCTTGAGTACTGCTGTGCATGTTTCTACACCGATGGGTGATTCTATAGTGGTAGATCCAGTCTACCGTGCTTTCTTGGTAGTCATGGGTGGTCTGGAGACTCAAGTTGATCTTTTGCTTCTGGATATGGTTGACTTCGATGTTATATTGGGGATGGATTGGTTATCCCCCTATTATGCTATTCTGGACTGTCATGCCAAGACAGTGACCTTGGCTTTGCCAGGGGTGCCTCGCTTGGAGTGGAAGGGAACCCCTAGTCATTCTTCTAATAGATTTATTTCTCATATGAAGGCTCATCGCATGGTCGGGAAGGGTTGTTTGGCCTATCTGACCTATGTTCGTGATTCTAGCGCTGAGGTTCTTTCCCTGGAGTCGGTGCCCGTGGTTCGTGAGTTTCCAGAGGTTTTCCCTGCTGACCTGCCGGGTATGCCACCCGACAGTGATATTGATTTTTGTATTGAGTTAGCTCAGGGCACCCAGCCTATCTCTATTCCGCCGTATCATATGGACCCGTCAGAGTTGAAGGAGTTGAAAGATCAGTTGCATGATTTGTTGGATAAAGGCTTCATTAGTCCTAGTGTCTCTCCTTGGGGTGCTCCAGTATTATTTGTCAAGAAGAAAGATGGCTCGATGAGGATGTGTATTGACTACCGGCAGTTGAATAAGGTTACTATTAAGAACAAGTATCCTTTGGTGAGGATTGATGATTTATTCGACCAGCTTCAGGATGCTTCGGTGTTTTCCAAGATTGACTTGAGTTCTGGTTACCATCAGCTGAGGATTAGGGCGTCTGATGTCCCTAAGACAACTTTTTGCACTCGTTATGGGCATTATGAGTTCTTGGTGATGTCATTTGGGCTGACGAATGCCCCCTCCACTTTTATGGAGTTGATGCACCAGGTGTTCAGGCCATATTTGGACTCATTCGTGATTGTTTTCATTGATGATATATTGGTATACTCTCGCATCCGAGAGGAGCATGAGCAACACCTTAGAGTCTCCCTCTAGAATCTGAGGGATAGTCAGTTGTATGCCAAATTTTCCAAGTGCGAGTTCTAGTTAAGTTCAGTTGCCTTTCTAGGCCATGTGGTATCGTCAGAGGGTGTTCAGGTGGATCCCAAGAAGATTTCAGCAGTCAAAGATTGGCCTAGACCCACCTCAGCTACAGAGATCCAGAGTTTCTTGGGCTTATCAGGTTATTATCGCCAATTTGTGGAGGGCTTTTCATCCATTGCAGCCCCGATGAGCAGGTTGACTCAGAAGAGTGCCCAGTTTAGGTGATCTGATGAGTGCGAGGCGAGCTTTCAGAAGCTCAAGACAGCCTTGACCACGGCACCGGTGTTGGTTTTTTGCATAGGTTCAGGATCGTATACCGTGTATTATGATGCTTCACGGGTTGGGCTTGGTGCAGTGTTGATGCTGGATGGCAAGGTTATAGCCTATGCTTCTCGTCAGTTGAAGGTCCATGAGAAGATCTATCCAGTTCATGACTTGGAGTTAACAGCTATTGTGCATGCATTGAAGTTTTGGAGGCATTACTTGTATGGTGTGCCATGTGGGGTGTTCACGGATCAAAGAGCTTGCAGTATTTGTTTAAACAGAAGGAGTTGAACATGAGACATATGATATGGTTAGAGTTGCTGAAGGATTATGATATTACCATTCTTTATCATCCGGAGAGGACCAATGTGGTGGCCGATGCTTTGAGCCAGAAGTCAGCTAGTATGGGTAGTCTTGCCTATTTATCAGTCGGAGAGCGACCTCTTGCTTTGGATGTTCTAGCGTTAGCTAACCGATTTGTGAGATTGGAGGTTTCTGATACTGGCAGTGTTTTGGCCAATATCGTAGCCTGTTCTTCCTTATATGACTGTATTCGGGCCAGGAAGTATGATGATCGCCACTTATGTGTTCTTAGAGATAGAGTCAGGCACGGAGATGCTAAGCAGGTTACGGTTGATGTTGAGGGAGTTTTGAGGATGCAGGGTCAGATTTGCGTACCTGATGTGGATGTTATTCGTGAGTTGATACTTTAGGAGGCCCATAGTTCCCGGTATTCTATTCATCCAGGTGCCGCAAAGATGTACCAGGACTTGCGGCAGCTCTATTAGTGCGGAGGATGAAGAAGGATATTGTAGCTTATGTAGCTCGGTGCTTGAACTGTCAGCAGGTTAAGTACGAGTACCAGAGACCCGGTGGTTTGATGCAGCAGATTCAGCTTCCCGAGTGGAAGTGAGAGTGTATCACCATGGACTTTGTAGTTGGACTCCCATGGATTCAGAGGATGTTTGATGCAGTATGGGTCGTTGTGGATAGGCTGACCAAGTCAGCGCACTTCATTCCAGTATCAGTTTCGTATTCAGCAGAGAAGTTGGCAAGGATCTATATGAGAGAGATTGTTAGGCTGCATGGTGTGCCCATATCTATTATATCAGACCGAGGTACTCAGTTTACCTCCCATTTCTGGAGAGTATTTCAGCAAGAGTTGGGCACCCATATTGATTTGAGCACCACATTTCATCCTCAGACGGACGGGCAATCTGAGCGCACTATTCAGATTTTGGAGGATATGTTGCGAGCTTGTGTTATTGACTTTGGTGGTTCATAGGACCACTTCTTGCCTTTAGCTGAGTTTGCCTACAACAATAGCTATCAGTCGAGCATTCAGATGGCTCCGTACGAGGCATTGTATGGTAGACGGGTGTCGGTCTCCAGTCGGATGATTTGAGCCGGGAGAGGCTAGATTGTTGGGTTCTGAGTTAGTCCAGGATGCCTTGGACAAGGTGAAGATCATTCAGGATAGACTTCGTACAGCTCAGTCCAGGTAGAAGAGTTATGCGGATCGAAGAGTTCGAGATTTGGCATTTATGATAGGCGACCAGGTATTTCTTCGGGTGTCGCCCATGAATGGCGTGATGAGATTCGGACAGAGGGGCAAGTTGAGCCCTAGGTACATTGGTCCATTTGAGATTCTGGACAAGGTAGGGGAGGTCGCCTACAGACTTGACTTGCCACCTAGTTTGTCAACTGTGCATCCAGTATTTCACGTGTCTATGCTCCGGAGGTATATTGCGAACCCATCTCATGTACTTGACTTCAGTGGTGTCTAGTTGGACAAGGTTCTGTCTTATGAGGAGGAGCCGATAGTCATATTAGATCGGCAGGTGCGACAGTTGAGATAAGAGTTATCCTTCGGTTCGGGTTCAGTGGAGAGGTCAGCCTGTTGAGGCAGCTACTTGGGAGTCCGAGCCCGATATGCGGAGCCTTTATCCCAACCTTTTCCCCGATTCAGGGACTTTTCTATGTCCGTTCGAGGACGAACGATTGTTTTAGAGGTGGAGATTGTGATGACCCAAAAGTTCATCTTGTGTAATTTAGCAGAAACTATGTTCCGAGGCCCCGAAAGCTTCCGTTAATCTCACCTCAATGTGCGTGCACAACCCGAGCGCGTAGCCGGGAAGTTTTTATGTGGAACAGTGTTGAACTGTTGAATTTATGATAATTAATGGAATAAAGTTGACTTTGGTCAATATTTTTTGTAAACGGACCCATACCCGTGATTTGACGGTCCCGGAGGGTCCGTAGGAAAATATGGGACCTGGGCATATGCCCGGAATCGAATTCTGAGGTCCCAAGCCCGAGAAATGAATTTTTAAAGAAAATTATTTTCTGAAAATAGGAAAGACTTTTGAAAATGAACTTTGATGTGAAATCTGTGTTACCGGGCGCGTATTATAGTTCCGGAGCCCGGAATAGGTTGAATGTATGTTAGGTGTTATCTGTGAAATTTGGTGTAAAACGGACTTGAATGGCGAGTTTCAGATCAAAATTGGAGAATTAGAAGTTTATGAAGTTTGAGAAAATTCTGTGGATTTTTGGATTTAATTCATTGTTTTTGATGTTATTTCGGTGGTTTTAGTACTTGAATAAGTCTGTGTAATGATTTGGGAGTCGTGGGTATTTTTGATTTTGGGTCCCGAGGGCTCGGGTGAGTTTCGGGTAGTTAACAGGGTGTATAAAGTTAGAAAAAAATATGGGTTTTCTGCATTTTCTGGTGTCCAGGTATTTTACCCTATGCGAACGCACTCAAGGGAGTGCGAACGCACAGGGCTATAGGGGTTGGGTAGAAAATAGGCTATGCGAATGCACCCCTGAAGGTGCGAACGTGGAGGGTAATGGGGAATAGGCAGTGCGAATGCAGGGAAGGGGGTGCGTCCGCACTGGGTTAGCATAGGTCTTGGCGGGCTGGGTAGTGAATTGCTTGTGCGAACGCGGCCCCCAATCGCGAATGCATAGGCCATGCCAATTAAACCTCCGCGAACGCGGGCTTTTCCCTGCGAACGCATAGGGTTAAATTACCCAATGATTTTTAAACCTTAAAAACAGAATGCATTTCGGGATTTTCTCATTTCCATCATTCTCTTCTTCCTCAAACCCCCATTGACGACCTCCAAGCTAGTTCTCCTCCATAACCACTTGGGTAAGTGACTTCAACTCCAATTTCTTCCATTTTTCCTTCATCAAATACTAGAATCTAGGCCTAGAATCCTAAAAACAAAGTAGAAATTAGGGGATTTGGGTAGAGTTAGGGATTATGGGACTTTGGGGAATTGAACCTCAATTTGGGGTCGGATTTCAAAACAAATCATATATTTGAACTCGTGGGGGTATGGGTGATTAGGTTTTGGTCCGAGCCTCGTGTTTGGACCAAGCGGGCCCGGGGGCGAATTTTGGTATTTTTGGAAGAATGCTTGGAAATGGGTAATTAGGCTATGAAATTGATTTATTGAGTCATTATTGATATCTTGAGTTAATTATGTCTAGATAATACAATTCCGGAGTTGAATTCTAAAGGAAAGGCGGTGTTAGAGGGTTGATTTCTATATCTTGGACCCGAGGTAAGTGTCTTGCCTAACTTTGGCGAGGGAATAGGTATCGCATGCTATGTGCTAAGTGTTTATCATGTCCAATGCATAGGTGAGTCCATTTTTGATGAAATTCTTGGCCCTGCTTCCATATCCTTTGTCTTATGAATTTATCTCTACTTGGAAGTTGATTGTTGTTGAAAGTCCTCGTTGATGAACTTGTGATGTAATGGTCCTATTGAGGACCAAATGTAAAGGATATACTTGAAAATTTTGGTTATAGCTGAGACCCTTGCCGGGCAATTTGTTATGATAATGACTGATATTTTTTCCCTTGCCGAGTGATCATGATTTGTGATTCCACTATGCTGCATTCCTTGCCATTTTGATAATTGTCATTGCATTGGTGAGGAAGAGTGTAAAGCACGAAGGGTGACGTCGTGCCATGATTTACATTGATTACATTATACATTGCATAGTGAGGAAGAGAATAAAAACACGAAGGGTGATGCCGTTCCATGATTTACATTGATTATATTATACATTGCATAGTGAGGATGAGAGTAAAAACATGAAGGGTTATGCCGCGCCATGATTTACATTGATTACATTACACATTGCATAGTGAGGAAGAGAGTAAAACCACGAAGGGTGATGCCGTGCCATGATTTACATTGATTACATTACACATTGCATAGTGAGGAAGAGAGTAAAACCACGAAGGGTGATGCCGTGCCATGATTTACATTGATTACATCATACATTGCATAGTGAGTAAGAGAGTAAAATCACGAAGGGTGATGCCGTGCCATGATTTATATTTAAAAGCACGAAGGTTGATTCCGTGCCATGATTACATTACCATACATGATACATTGCATTGTGAGGAAGAGAGTAAAAGCACGAAGGGTGATGCCGTACCATAATTCATGTTATCTTACATCGTACATTGCATTGTGAGGAGGAGAGTAAAAGCACAAAGGGTGATGCCGTGCCATTTGTTACATTTCTGGCATTATATTTGTTTCATTAGCATATTTCTGATAAATTGTCTTCTTGTCTGTTCCTATGTGCTTAATAAACTGCTCTATTTCACCTGTTACCCCATTGTCCCCGTATTCCCCTACGTGATTGTTTATCTCTTGCTTTGTTGTTCCACGATATATATATGTTGTAGAATATGACAGGTTAACGTTTGTTGTCAAGTCTAGCCTCGTCACTACTTCGTCCGAGGTTAGTCTCGGCACTTACTCAGTACATGGGGTCGGTTGTACTGATGCTACACTGTACATCTTATTGTTGTGTAGATCCCGCACCCGGACCCAGTGGACAGCGTTGAGGGAGTCTCCTTCAGTTCACCCTAGAGGCTTCAAGGTATACCCGCTGACGTTCGTGGGCCTTGGCGTCTCTCCTATCCCTAGTTCTTCATTTATGTCTTGCTTTCCTTCTAGCTTTCAGAGGCAGTCATGTATTTCTTTTCAGACTTTGTATTTAGCACTCCTATAGATAGTTGGTGAGTTTGTGACCCCAGGTTTTGGGAAATTATTGCGACGTTGTATTATGTTGTCTTTACTTAGTTTGAAACTTTATTTATTTCCGCTGTTAAGTTGTGAACTGTTTTTTTCTAGCTTATTCTGTTAATTCGATGTTATCATGTTAGTTTAACTGTACACGTTGGCTTGTCTAGCGGGTTCAACGTTAGACGCCATCACGACCCGATGGTTGGATTTTTCGGGTCGTGACAAGTAGGACAAAGACCGGGGATGGATGAGCCGATTTGTTAGAGTCAGAACCTCGGACCTTATCCCTGGTGATAGAATGCCATTCCCGGAGGAATGGAACACGAAGCGTAAGTATCCCCATATCGAGTATGCTTTACCACCTCTTTTTCTTCTTCTGGTCTGACCTCCTTCTCTTTTGATTGATTTTCTTCTGATTGTGTAGCCACCGTTTGGTTCCCCGGCGCGGTTCAGGACCCTCTGGGATGGATCAAACTTTTGGACTCCGCTTTTCCATACAGCAAGCGCGTTAGGCGCGATTTGGCCAAAACGCGGTGGCAGGCCAAGAAACACGATATGCTTTTATTGTTGCCATTTCCTCATTCTTCATAAATATTCTCTATGGTGGTGAGTTTGATACATTATGCCTGTGCATGCCTTGGGGAAGAGGTGTCGATGAGACCGCCTCCTCTTGGTGAGGAAGAGGCTTCAAAAGCCGCCAAGGATAAGAAAAGGAAGAGGGAGACATCAACGAAGTCTCCGAAATCCAAGAAAGCAAAGGCTCGGAAGCCCAAGACCGACGTTATGGTCCTTACCTCGATGGACGCTGAGAGCTTTCGTACCGAGGAAGAAGATGATGATACCTGTCCTTTGGTACAAAGGGTAAAATGAAGCGCTGATGATTCAAAAGTTTCTTGGCGGACGACTGTTGAGTTGGAGGCGGCTGATGCAGACCCGCCTCGTGTTGAGGAGACCCTCGAGGAGGGTTTGAGTGTAGTCATCGAGCCGCTTGTTGGACATGGTATAGTTTGTGTTAGTGAGTTTGGAGGGCTCATTTTGAAATTTTTCGAGGTCGAGAGGAAGCCCGATAGAAGTTGATGCTGCAGGCGGATTTCAATCGGGCCCGTCATTTTCTCCAGGGGAGATACGAGATGCCCAGGGTCGGAATGCCTCCGGTTTGGGGACCTCACTAGGAGAGGGTGATACATTCAGAGATTATTTTGAAGGTGTTGAGGAGGAGACCGATCTCGATCCCCCCTTCGTTCTCGAGGAGGGTGAGAGGCTTCAAAAGCAGGTGATCTTCTTGATATACTATTTGTGCTTCAAATTTTTACCCTTGATTTTCTAACTTCCTTCCTTGGTGTTGTAAGTCAAGAAGTTGTATGACCAAGCTTTCTTTAAGCTACATGGCGAGCTGACTTGCTGTGAGGAGGCGCTCGAGAAGCTTACGTCAAAGCTAAACGAGCTGAAGGCTCTGCATGCCCGAAAAGAGGAGGAGCTGGTCAACCACCAGGCATGCTCACAGAGAGCGTTCCATGAGAGGGACGACTTTATCGAGCAAGTAATATGGTACCCATGAACTTGTCTTTTATTGCCATAATTGATGATAATTAGCTTGTCTTCTGTATTGCAGATTGGGCAAAAGGATGCTCTAGTGGGCCAGCTTCAGGGGGACATTGTGGCCAAGGACGCTGAGATTCTCGAGTTGACACGGCTGAATGATGCGGTGGCCTCGGAGAGGGACATACTTCAGGAATAGCTATCCTCGAATCAGGGCCTTCTTCGAGGAGACAGGAGGAGGCTGCTGCATTATCCGCGGCCGTTGAATTTGTTTCCTCATACAAAAGGGGTGATGCCGCCACAATTGATCGGGCCAGGAGGCAAGCCTTCGAGGAAGCGAGTGTCAAAGGTGCCGATCTCTCTGCCGATATTGAAGAAGCCAGGGCCTTGGAGGAAAATTAGCAATCTCAACCACTTCAGATGAGGGCTTTGGAAGTGAATCGGGCAGTAGAGAAGGCGCAGAGTAGGCTTACCTGCTATTTTTGCTTTTTCTTTTTTTGTGCATGGGATCCTTGAGGGATCTTTGTAAAATACCCTTGTAAATATATTTTTGGAATGAAAAAGATCTCTTTGTTTCATATCTTGAAATTTTGCTCTGCAATGTTTATGCAAAAGTTGACCTTCGAGCTCTGAATTTAGCTCTTTGGAGCCCATACTTGTAGTAATAGAGACCTTCTAGATCGGAGACCTTCTCGAGGTTAGGTTGGAATGGGAGTCTCGATCCCTCGAACGCTGCATGATAGCGTCGGTCATATGACATGACCGCAAAGTGATCGAGGTGGCCCCGCCGGTACACTTCCCCAAAAGCTATAACGATATTGTCAGAATTAATTGTCCCTTAAAGTAGATGAATAGTTGTCGCTTGTTCTCTATGTATGCTTGTTTTTAGGTTTTGCAGCGTGAAAAACTAGTTTTCTCTTTACATCGCTCTTCCTTCTCTCTGCTCTTCTTTAGTTCAAAGCTTTGCTTGAGCTTTCTCCCTCTTTATATTTATTCGAATAGTTATGGATGCCGTGCCCAAATTCGCTTACCAAGAAGAGGGAAACCCTACCTCTGCTTCTTTCCCTGTCGGTGGTACACCGCCGACATACGTGGAGTTAACCTCGAGTTGTTTTGCTTTGAAGAAAGACTTTGCACTAGAGAAACCCTTCGATGCTCCGGGCCATTGAGAACATGCGTCGAGGTTTATTCGATCGATAGAGGAGAATCACCTCGAGGCCGTGAGGAGAGATTGCGGATGGGGAGAAAATGTGATGCTGCAGATACCTTCCCAAGAAGAGAATATTATGGCCCATGTAGAGGGATTCCTGAATGTGTATATGTACCCATTTACATTGGGCCCCCTCGACGAATATTATGGCCCATGTAGAGGGAATCCTGAATGTGTATATGTACCCATTTACATTGGGCCCCCTCGACCGCCTTGTGCTAGAATTATATAAAAGGTATCGAGTCACCTTGACTCAGATTCATCCGTCCTACTGGTGGATAGTGCTGATGATAAGGTTCTTCACAGAAACGGCTGAGCTCAAGCTTACCCTTAGCCACCTTATCAGATTATATCAGCCTCTGCATTGTCGAGGCCTGATTACGTTACGACGTTGATCCACCAAGACTTTTATTGTAGTGAATATGAGGACCGGAATCGTGGATGGATGAGTCGATTTGTCTGAGTTAGGATCGTTGACATCATTCCTGCGGAGTTCCTGCCGTTCCCCGAAAAATAGAACTTCAAACGTAAGTACTACGTCGTACTTTAGTGCCCTTTGCTCTTGATGACTTATAAGAATGTTTCTTTTTCTCTTTCTCAGCGGTCCCGTAGATGCCGGAAGAGATCCCCGATCTTGCGGACTGGATTCGGAGGCTGGCATCTTCCTCAACCTATGATGTACGCAAGTGGCAAAATCTGTCGAAGGGCATATGGGAAGCAAAATACCACGGTATGTGCCATGTGATTTCCTTTTGAGGAATGCTTTCCTTTATGTGTATTAACTCCGGCACCGCAGGCATTGTAGATTCTCGGAGATCAGACCGTGCTCCTTCGAGGAGGGGGAAGGACCGTCAGCTTCGGAGCCGAGGGAGGATAAAAAGCGAAAAAGGTCCTCGAAGGATGAGGACATTCATAACAAGGCGGGGCCTGCCCGAAATCACAAAGAAAATGCCGTTGCTGAAGAGGACTTTATATACGTCGATTATTCTGTGGATATTAGTACTCCTGGGGAGGATGGTTCTGCATTGACGGCTCGAACCAGGGGCCCTTATGAGGTTTCCAAACCTGCTGGTCCTGAGACCTATAGCCTCGAGGGGGAGGTTCCACGAGAGGGACGGATCAAGAGTCCTTTACCACCATCTGCTTCCCCCTTAAAGGTACTTCAAGGAACATTCGGGGCCGGGGGACGCCTGAATCGAGTGGGGTCTCGAGCGATCATATCCCCACTGAGATCGGTTCAACTGGGGCTAATGAGAACATGCCAATAGACGCACGATCAACTTTTGAGTAAGCTCATCGGCTCTATTCTGTGGTGAGTTTTGGTTGACTTTGTTGGTTTTTCAACTTTGTATTTTCATCTTTTTAACTGAAGCTTCTTTTTCATAGGCTTTTGACAAGCTCAAGTTCGAGCTGCTTCGTTGTGTGGCCAAGTTGCGGGAAGCCTTGGTCAAGGAGAAGTCTCTCAGGATTCTTTGTGATAAGAAGACAAAGGGGTTGATATATCTTCGATCGGAGATGAATCGGAGTCGAGACTACGAAGGCAATCTCGAACAACAGGCATCCCTTATTTTGAGGGAGTACATTCTTCCTTTCCCGTCTTCGAAAACTAATGTTTCGGTGTTTCAGTTGCAGAGAAAAATAGAGGCGTTGGAATGTCTTCAGGGCAAATTTAGACGGTTCAATTCCGAATGCAATGCGTTGAAGGAGAAGATATATGTTCATGCTGCGGCCCAAAGGAATGCTTTGGCCAAGGCTTCTGCCCTCGAGGTATAACTTCGTAATGCTCAAGAGAGTAGCTTGATTCAGACGGGCAGTATTGCAAAGCTCGAGACTCATATTTTGAAGATGAAGGCCGAGGTCATGGACGCCCGGGCTGAAGCTGAGGAAGTTCGAGCAAAGGCCGATAAGAAAGTGGATGTTTACATGAAAGATGCTGCCAATGCTCTGGCTGAGCTGAAGGGAGTCTTTGACAGAGAGAGGAGGGGAAATGAGTATGCCCGATGCAGATCTCGTAGGGAGACCCTTGAAGAGATTCATGCTAGGGGCTTTGATCTCTCAGAGGAGATAAAGCAGGCCAAGGAGAATGAGATCAACTCCAAGGTTTTCCTTTCTTCTGGTGCCGATACTGATATTTGAAGGCCTCCAAGGGAGCAGGTCCAAGGGGCCGTCGAGGGGTGGTCTAGAGAGTAGACTAGGCTTTTCTTTCTTGTCCTTTGTATAAAACTCATGTGGGAGAATTGTAAATGTATATTTTTATATATATATATATATATATATATAATCCTTTGGTATTTCTAATTTTCTTGTGCCTATCTTTTTTTTTGTTTTGAATTTCGATGCTTGTTGATAACTAGCCTGATGGTTTAGACTTCGAAATGAAACCCTTAGGGTTATAAATTGGCCCTGAGGCCTTTTAGGCTGGCCCATCGGCTCTTACACATTAGGTAGCTGGTGGTTGGGATCTTACGAGTTGGGTCTGTACAACCTCTAATATGGTTAACCGTTTAGGGTTCAGTCCTTGAGTCGGGTTTCGACACGAGCTTATCGACCCTTAGGTTTTTTAAATCGGCCCTGAGGCTCTTTAGGCTGGCGGTTAGGTTCTTACGCATTAGGTCGGTACGACCTTTAGTGTGGCTGGCGCTTGGGTCTTACGCATTTGGTCGGTACGACCTCTAATATGGCTATAGTTTTCCCTCGTTAAAGACTTTTTGAAGTTTTTGTGTTCGTCTGACTCTTCGACGGCTCGAAAGAACCTCGATTATGAGCCGTTGTGTGACGGTTAATGAGCACCTCGGGAGGTTTCTCTCGAAGGATGATTGTTTTGAAGCCTTTTGTTTGGAGCTTATATGATGGAATCTCTTTTGCTTATGCCGAGGGTAGCCTGATTAACCGGTTCTTTTCGAAGTATTTTTGAAGTATTTGAAGGCCTGTGATTTTATGGCGACGGTCGGACGTCTTCGAGTCGCGTTAGTTTTGTCGGAGCCTTATGACCATGGTCATTGTGTTTGGGCATAGACTTTTAGTCCCCGAGTGAGATAGCCTCGGCATCTATATCGAGGGTATGCCTTTTTAAGGGTCTTACAAGTTTAATATATAGCCTTGACTTTGATATCGGGATTATGCCTTTTTAAGGGTCTTACAAGTTTAATATATAGCCTTGACTTTGATATCGGGATTATGCCTTTTTAAGGTCTTACAAATTTTTACATGCCTTTCTTGAGGTCTTACAGGTTTCCACATGCCTTGCTTGACGTCTTAAATTTTTGATATTGCCTCATCGAGGGCTTATAAATCTGAACATGCCTCGTTGAGGTCTTACAGATTTGATGTTGCCTTATTGAGGGCTTACATTGTGGATATTGCCTCATGGAAGGCTTATGAGCTTGAAGTTTCCGGCCCTAAGGTCTTATGGTTTTGATTTTTTGATGGCTCAATGGGGTGACTGTCGATGACAGTCCCCGGGACATCGAAAGTTTTTGGCTTTGGAGCCGTTCCTTGTGAAAATAGAAACTTTTTGATGTTGCCTCATTGAGGTCTTATAAACTTGATGTTGCCTCATGGAGGGATTACATATGTTATATTTCCTCATTGAGGGCTTACGAGCTCGAAGTTTCCGGCCCTGAGGTCTTACGGCTTCGTGTTTTTGACGTTAGTACCTGAGTGTTCGGGAATTTTCTGGCCCTAGGGCCATTTCTTGTGAGAATAGTGAATCTCATTGGAGCATGAAGTGTTTTGATGGTAAAAGATTCTCCTTCGATTAAATTGGTACAAGTATACATGTTCTGACCATCGAGGGTTCGATTATTCTACATGGACACGATTCATTCGACCGTTTGGTCCTGTACATCATTCTCCTATCGAGACCCTCTTTAACATATTTTAATTTCTTCGAAGAGGTGATCTCCCGGGGGGATGCCCCTCAGTATTTGAGGTTGATTGAAGATAAACCTTGAGTATTTGATGAGTTCTCCTTAGGTAGCATATGGATGTTGCCTGGGTAAAAACCTCTTCGGTAAGACCTTTTTGGGATAAAAACCGATATGAGGGAAAAAGAGCGCAACACATGCTTTATATCCTAAGGACTTCGAGTTGGAGGGTGATTCGATTCTTTTCAATCGAACTCCGGCACATAGGTTAGTGCAAAATGTGAAGGAAAGAGGGAGAGGGTTGTAACTGCGGTGGCGTTCAAGCCTCGATATGCTTCAATTACTCGCCATGTTGACTAGGAGGATGATTTCCCCTTTCATTGTCTCACTTGCCATGTTGAATCCGTAGAGAACTCGAGAGGTGGGCACTATCTGGTCGAGTAATCCAAGTTGCTCTACCACCCTCGATCTAATTATGTTGGTCGAGGTACCTGGATCCACGAGCACACGTTTAATTTTAAATTTATTCAAAAGAAAAGAAATTACCAGTGTGTCATTATGAGGTTGAGACAAGGTCTCGATGTCCTCTTCGCTGAATGAAAAAGCATCTTCAGGTATCTAGCTCCGAGTTTGCTTTTTTCTGGTGATGGATACTTTTTTGCTTGAAAATGGGTCCCTGAGGGATGTCGACTCCTCCAATAATCATGTGGATGACGTGCTGTGGTTCTTCTGTTTCATTTTTCCTGTTCGCCTCTCTTTCCCGAAATTGGTTTTTAGCTCGGTCACTGAGGAACTCTCGAAGGTTCCCTTTGCTAATTAGTCGGGCTACCTCTTCCCGAAGCTGTCTGCAATCCTCGGTCCTATGACCGTGAGTGCCGTGATATTCGCATATCAAGTTAGGGTTCCTTTACGAAGGATCCGATAGTACGGGTCTTGACCACCTGGTGTCTTTGATTTTACCTATGGCCGATACGATGTCTGAAACATCAATGCTAAAGTTGTATTTGGATAGCTGGGGTGCCTCTACCGGCCTTGTCTACTTGTCAAACCCTGCTTTGCTCACGAGTCCCCGAGGATTCTGGCCTCGATCCATCCTTCGATCACTTCGAGGGGTGTTGCGCCTCGGGGTATTTGTCTGATATTTTATATACGGTTGATACCTTTCTTTGCTCGCCTCGGATATATCTCTGTAAGCCTTGATTCCTTTGCTAAGATCCTGCTGGGATACACCGAGCCCGGGGGGGCTTCCAATTGGTCATCCTCAACTCCGATCTTTGACTGATACCTGTTGTGTACATCCGCCCAAACTACAGCGGGATATTCGATTAATTTTTGTTTTAGATGCTTTGAAGCTATCGAGCTTCATTCATTTAAGCCCTGAGCGAGGGTTTGCAGTGCCCAATCATCGGAGACCGGTGGTAACTTCATTCGTTCCAATTGGAAGCGGGATACGAACTCCATTAACATCTCATTTTCTCTTTGTTTGATTTTGAAAATGTCAGATTTCTTCGTAGCGACCTTGATGGCACCATTATGCGCCTTCACAAAAGAGTCTGCTATCATGGAAAACGAATCTATCGAGTTTGGGGGTAGGTTATGATACCACATCATGGCCCCTTTGGACAACGTTTCTGCAAATTTTTTCAATAAGACGGATTCAATCTCGTCATCTTTTAAGTTGTTCCTTTTCACAACACAAGTGTAAGTAGTAATATTCTCATTGGGGTCCCAGGTCCCGTTGTACTTCAGGAGATCGGGCATTCTGAAATTCTTCGGGATGGGCTTCAGAGCCGCACTTGATGGAATGGATTTTGCACGAACTCTTTTGAATCTACACTCTTCAGAATCGGGGGTGCGCCCGGGATATGATCGACCCTCGAGTTATAGGTCTCCACCTTTTTGTTGTTAGCTTCTATCTTCTTTTCGCCCGATTTAATCCTCTTTGTGAGGTCCTCGAGCATCTTCATAATAGTAGGGTCGGCTGCTGACCTGTTGTTGCTCGACCTCTCTAGTTCCTGTTCGACTCGAGGAGCCATTTCCGGTGGCGCTGTGCTTGGAGTTTTTTGATGGATTTGTAGCCGAGCAATAGCCACTTGTTGTGCTTGCAACATCTCAAAAATGACATGAAGGTTAAATTCTCCTTCCTTTTGAGCAGGGCCTCTCTATGCTTCATGTTGGTCTCCTTCGCGCAAACTTCCGTCTGTATGAGAGCTTATATTGACATGTTGAGCATTATATGAGCCTTCATCAACATGGATTTGTACTGGTGCCCCTTAAGGGTTTTGCGGTGGTATATCGGCACCTGAAGAAGCTGCACCGTTCTCTCCATGATCCTCAGGACCGTTGTTTTCATGTGCATTTACTGAGTTAGATATTTCTGACCTGAAATTGAAGCTTCTTGGACAAGAAAAAGTGTAAAGAATAACAATCACTATTATATTTAGCCCCACGGTGGGCGCCAAACTGTTTGCCTTGAAAATGGTAATTACAATTATATCTGATTTGTGGTTCTAAGACTATGTGGTCTATTCTAGTACTAGTTGTTTAGGCAATAGATGCTAAGTGAGAGTTAAGAAAAATGAGATAGGAGCAAAGGGTACTGGAATTGTGCAAACCGAGTAGTTATGAGACGAGGTCTCGAGCTGGTCGAAATAGGGCTTCGAGGTCAAGGTCGAGAGCTTGAGAGTGTCTCGAGCTGGCCGAAATAGAGCCTCAAGGTCGAGCTCGAGTGCTTAACAGAGGGTGATTGATGGAGGGTTAACAACTTAATGGGCCTCGAAGATGGCCTCTTTATGATCCACAATAAACAATACGTGAAGAACAATAAATGAAACACAATAAATGGAAGCAATAAATCAATGGACCAATTGTAGAGAATGTTCGAGTTAGAGAGCAGAGAATGTTGTTGTTCTTGTATTCAATATCATCCATCTTACAAAGTGATAAGGGTCCCCTATATATAAGAGAGGGAATTCCAACATAGTACATGTGTAATTATTACAAAGAAACGCAGCTGGTACAACTATTTAATGTCTCGGTATGGACTTGCACTATTCTTGCAGACTTGGTCAGCTTGAATCACGTGCCTTTTGGGAATTTCCCGATTTTTCATGATGGTCAACGTTCTACACTTCCCTGAGGTCGAGTGTGGAGAATCCTCAATATGATTCCTCGAGGTTAAACCTCGTACTATGCTTTGATCCCTCTGAAGACGGGCTATGGAATGCCATAATGGTCATACAATTGGGCTCTCCGATTTTAGCGGTATACAACCACGTGGAAAATTTTAGATTTGCGCAGTCTCACAGAAAAAATCATATCTTGGTGTAGGAAAGTCAGAATCACAAACCGTTTGATTCTTTGGAAACTTAATTTACAGATATTTAACATATCCAAAATGCAAAATTTAATGCCTTAAGGATAGTTTCAGATAATAGTTCATAATCAATACTAAATTCTGACACGACGACGATTTCAGATTTGCGCGACTTCACCAAAACTTTTGTATCTTGATGTAGGAAGGTCGAAATCATGAACCGCTTGATCTATTGGAAACTAAAATTCAAAATCTAGAATATATCCAAAATATAAAATTTAATACCTTAAGGATAGTTTCAGATGATAGTTCAAAGTCGACTTTGATTTCTAATAATATGCCAGCAGTTCCAAATTAGTGCGACTTCACCAAATATTTTGTATCTTGGTGTGGAAGTCTCGAGATCACAAGACCTTTTTAATTGCCAGAAATTGAAATTCAAGAGCTTCATTCTCACCAAATCTCTTGGGTTCAAGTCTCACTGAATTTAAAATGTCGCGAAGGCTCGCCAAAAAAAATTTGAAGGTTTGGATAACATGAAGGCATAACGAATTCTCGAACTTCAATGCAAATTCTTGGATGTCTCCTAAAAGATAATAATCATTTTGTTGAGAATACCAATTTACCATAGCGGCTTGCCCCCTTCAAAATCAGATGGGATCTAAAGTTTGACAGAAGAATAGTATCTCGGCTCGATTTTCAAGTGCCGATTGAATGGATTACATTCCATCGTACTTAATTCAGACAATGATTGGGGGATTATGTATATTTTGGACTTATGCAACTGAACTCAGAATGAAACTCTAAGTTGCCTATGTAACTTGGTGAAGAGGATCAAGTCATACTGTAGTTCGGAATGAGTGATTTTCATTTTACTTTTTTATGTCCTAATTTTTGTCTAGGACGTCTCTTTCGAGGTTTTCAACCTAGCAGACCTTTTTTGTGTGGGCCGTACACAGTTTAGAATTATGCGGCCCGGAGTGTAGGAGCATGCAGTTTAGGCTCATGCGTCAAGGAGCGTTGCAACTTCAAGGATAATACTTCTTCAAAAACTTGCCATTAATATGGCTGATTCTCATGCCATCTTCATCAACCAGCTTGTAAGCCCTACTTGAGTAAGCTTCTTGTATGACATATGGGCCATACCATTTTGAAGTGAACTTCCCTACAGGTTTATGGGAAGTAATAGTGGGTCTACGTATGACAAAGACTTGATATTCTACTTGAAAGGATCTTAGGTGAACTCTTTTATTGAAGGCGCGAGGCAATCGATCTTGATAACATTCAAGACTCTGTTGAGCTTCCAATCTCTTCTCATCAAGATCCTCCAACTCTGATAATCGAAGTCAAGCATTCTCTTCATCAGTGATCCCTTCTTGAATAGCCAGTCGTAATGAAGGTATTTGACGCTCGAGTGGCAAGACAACTTTGACTCCATAAACGAGCAAATAAGGAGTTGCTTGTGTTGGCGTGCGGTGAGTCATCCTATATGCCCTTAGAGCTTCTTTCATACGGTCATTCCAATCTTGTTTGGATTTGGGGAAAATTTCTTTAACAAGTTGCATAGAGTTTTGTTGAATGCCTCAGCTAGACCATTGGCGACAGTATTGTACATCGAAGAGTTACGTTGCTTGAAGCCAAAGAGATCACAAATATTTTTCAAAAACCTGTTATTGAACTGCTTTCCATTATCCGTTATTATGTAACAAGGAATGCCAAAGCGATAGATTAAGTTTACTCGGATGAAACTTGCAATATTTTCCTTCTTTACCTCCTTAAGAGCAACAACTTCAGCCCATTTTGAGAAGTAGTCAATTGCAACCAAGATGTATAGGTACCTAGCATAGGACTTTGGTAGTGGTCCAACAACATCAAATCCCCAAGCGTCAAACGGCCAGGATGCAACAGTCGGGTGCAACACTTCAGGAGGTTGATGAATAAAATTCGCATGGAGTTGACAAGCCTTGCATCTTCGAGCGTATTCCAAGCAATCTTTTACCATCGTTGGCCAATAATATCCCATCCTTTTTATCTGGAAGTGGAGCTTTGATCCAGACTGGTGTGACCCATATACCCTAGAATTTGTTTCTTGCAAAGCTTGGAGTGCTTCTTCTTCCCCTAAGCATCGCAAGAGTACTCCCTTGAATGAATTTCTGTATAGAGCATCCTTGTAGTAAATGAAGCGAGGAGCACGACGATAGATTTCAGTCCTTCTCCTCGGATTTTCTGGAAGTATCCCATAGATAAGTAGTCGATAATAGGTTGTCTCCATTCTTCTTTCTCAACTTCAGAAGCAGCGACAAGATACTTGAATTCATTTTCTTCACCTTCAGCCTCAGTTGACGGCGGTACTACCCATTTTTGGAAGATAGTAACTTGCGCTTGATCATGCAGGGTTAACGATGAAGCTAGGGCAACTAAAGTACCAACCTTCTTATTTTCTTTTCTTGGCACATGCTGAATAGTCACATCACTGAGCCACCCCATTAATTTTTTAGCGAAAATCATGATATGGGTGTAGTTTAGGCTTCTTGACCTTGTAACTACCTAGAAGCTGATTGACCACAAACTAAGAGTCACCAAAGACTTGCAATTGCAACCGCTTCATTTCGACAACCATTTGAAGCCCAAGTATTAGTGCTTGATACTCAACAACGTTATTAGAGCATAGTTGTGTCAACGTAAAAGAGTAGGGCAAAACTTCAAATTGAGAAGTGATAAATACTACACCAAAACCAGCTCCTCCATGATGTGCAGCACCATCAAAGTACATCTTCCATGGAGGTTGAACTTCAATGAGCATTGCGTCCTCATCAGGCAGTTCATCAGTTAGCTCCCAATCATCAGGTATAGGGTGATCTACCAAGAAGTCTGCCAATGCTTGTCCTTTTACAGCCTTTTGAGGGATGTACAAAATCTTGAATTGTTGAAATTAGAGATACCATCTCACTAGTCGATCAATAAGAACAGGTTTTGACATCACGAACTTGATGGGATTTGCTTTAGAAACAAGACAAACAACATGAGCTTGAATGTAGTGCTTCAACTTTTGAATTGAGAAGACTAGTGCTAAACACAACTTTTCAATTGGCGAAGTGTCATCATCCTGCTCAAGTAGTAAAGAGAGTTTTCTTTCCCTCACTATTTTCTTGGGTCAACAGCGTTCCAAAAGACCTTTCTTTTGCCGAAATATATAGTATCAACGGCTTTCCACGTATAAGGGATGCTAAAACCGGAGGCTTCATCAAGTAGAATTTAATGCTCTCGAGGGCATTGCTACACGTTTGGTCCCATTTGAAAGGGAAACCTTTCTTCATAAGGCGACTGAATTTTTTGCACCTCCCAGCTAGGTTTGAGATAAATCTCCTAAGGTATGCTAACTTTCCTTGCAGACCTTTCAATTCGTGAATACCCCGAGGCTCAAGAATTTTCAAGATTGCATCTACTTTGGTTGGATCACTTTCAATCCCTCGATGTCGGACAATGAAACCAAGGAAATTTCTGGAAGTAACTCCAAAGGCGCATTTCAATGGATTCATCCTAAGTTGGTATCTTCGGAGCAACGCAAACACCATTCTCAAGTCTTTCAAGTGGTTTCCCCTCTTTCTCGATTTTACCACCAAGTCGTCCACATAGCATTCGACATTTTTGTGGAGAAGATCGTCAAAAATATTCTGCATAGCCCTTTGATAAGTAGAACCAGTGTTCTTCAAGCCAAAAGTCATTACCCTCTAGCAATAAATACCCTTGGGGGTGCGGAATGCAGTAAGTTCTTCATCTTTTGGTGCCATGCAAATTTGGTTATAGCCTGACGAACCATCCATAAATGACATTGCCTCATACCTAGTAGTAGCATCGATTATCAACTCTGGAATAGGAAGCGGGAATTCATCTTTGGGACACGCATTGTTGAGATCCCTAAAGTCGACGCACACTCGAATCTGGCCATTCTTCTTCCTTACAGGGACAATACTTGAAATCCACATTGGGTGTTTAACTTTTTGAATAAATCTAGCTTCAATGAGTTTTTTAACTTCGGTTTCAATAAGGGGAATCAAGTTCGGCATAAAGCGCCTTTGAGCTTGATTAATAGGACGAGCGCCATTATTGACCGCAAGGTGATGGACTGCTACTTTAGGGTCCAAGCCAGGCATTTCTTTGTAACTCCAAGCAAAGACAACCCTAAACTCCTTGAGTAACTCAATATAAGTGCTTTCTTCATCAAATTCTAGTAAAGCACTTACGTAGGTGGGTCTTGGTTCTTCATCAGTGCCAAGGTTAACTTCTTTTAAGGCATCATTCGTTGCCTTCACCCCTTCTTCAAGTTCCGGGGGAGCATCTTTTGCATCTTCATCTTCTTGAGGGTCCCCATCGCTGAAGGATATGTGATAACACGGTGAAACATCATCCAATTTCTCGTCTTCCTCCATTAGAGATAAAACACCATGCTCGCTTTGTGCAGTAACATGATACGAAGAACCCACACTTCCTTCGTCTTTATCACATTCTTTAGTGTAGACCACAGTGTACGAATTCACCTTCAGTACCTCATCACATGAAACCATGACTTTTGTTTGTCACTTCATTCTAGAAGGAACCAAACTTTGGAAATCTTTAAAGATGTTTTAAATTTTGGGCGAAGCGGGTGTTCTTGTATTTTGATAATTTCTTTGGAACTTATTCCCCTTCTTTAATGGACCCAATCTCTAACATACGGAAGTTCTCACAGTTGATTTTCCAAGTCGACCAAAGACAGAAAGCCTGTTAGAAGTGGTAGATTCGTCGTCTACAATGATATAATTGTTGCCCGCCCTTCTTATGGAGATGCGCACAGGTGACAGTTGCTTGGATCCCAAACCTTCACGTGGTTGCCTCGTTGCATCTTCTGATGGGAGATTCCCTAACTTTCATGGCTCATTTGGATTGTATCCAGCTTTTGCAAATAGCCTGTAAACGTTAGGATCAAAACCTTCATCTGCTCGCTTTGTAGGGAGTGCCACATTCTGCAAACAATTTTGGGCTACAAACCCTTCAAGTGGCTTCGAGGACAACTTTACTGCCTCAATTCGTTTTACCGGAAGAGTTAACTCCTTTAGCATGTTAGTTTGGAGATTAGATGATTCGCCTTCATCTTTCTTCCTTTTAGGGATATATTGGAGCGTAGGACACTTTCTTGCCATAAGACATAATATCCCCTCTATGAGATGTATTCACATTGGGTTGTACCTCCTCAGTAACAACTTTGGCTTTACCAATAGTCACCTAAGCTCTTTTAGTTGTGGGCTCGTCATTCTTGCTTTTCATGCCTTCATCAACTTTTAGCTCCTTCACAATACGGTTCTTCAAGCAGAAATTTGCATCGGTGAAGTGTGACTCTTCCTCGGTGAATGACTCATCATCAACAACTATCTTCTTCTCGGCTTTAACCTGGTAGTATTTTAAACATTGATGGTAGGTAGATGGAACTACTTTATTCTCATGTATCCAAGGCCTTCTAAGAAAGACATTGTATGAAGTCTTCGCATCGATCACATGCAACCATGCAATTGATTGCATATCTTCAATGGTGATTCCCAGCTTGACCGCGCCTATTGCTCTTTTCCCCCCTTGGTTGAATCCTTGGAGCATCACACGACTTTCTAAAAGTTTGTTCATGGGAATACCAAGTTCTTTCACAGTGCAAATTGGTAAAATATTCACTGAGGATCCTCTATCAACCAAAATTTGATTTACACTTTCATCACGCATATAGCCAACCATGTACAATGGGCGGTTATGAAGAGTGTCACCTAGCAGAAGATCATCATTTGTGAATGTGGCTTTTTCCTCACAAGCATTAACTTCTTGAGGAGTGGACTCGATAAGCTTTTCCGAAGATGGTTCTAACGGCAGGTCATCACTCTTTTCTTCCCCTTCGTCAGTATGGTAACACGAGGCATCAATACCCCTGTGGGAAATCTTCGTGCGACCAACTTGGTAAAAACTCCTCCAAGGTCACTGGATGTCGTGGATTTTGAGGGTGGTGCACCTCTACTTTTGATTTCTTTAAGTGCTTAACTAGATTCCATCTCCTTGGTCTTTTTACCATCATTTTCCTTATTCGTTGTTCTACTGATTCTTTCCGTGGGCTCCTTCTGTGGTGCCTACGACGAGTCACCAACGTCCAACCTTCATCATTATTAGGTTGATTGACTTCAACTTTGTCGTTCTCCAGTAATTCTTCATCTTTACTTTCTTTAAAACCACAAAATCATTCGGACGGAATGAGCCAAAGGTGATAGAGACTTGGTTTGGGATTGCTTTCTCATCTTCAAGCACGATCTTCTTTTTGCGAGCCAAGTCCATAACTTTGTTCTTGAAGACAAAGCACTTCTCTAGAGGGTAGCTCACAAGTCGATGGTATTTGCAGTAATTTGTGTCATTTATTTTCCCAACTTCATTTGGTCGCTTCATCTCCTGAATATCAATGAGATTTAACTCGAGGAGTTCTTTAAAAATAACTGGCACATCCGAATCCAGAAATGGGTACTCTTTCTCTTGCATTTCTTTTAGAGTCAACTTTCCACTTGGCTTATCTTAAAAAGAAGTGGATTTCATACTCTACTTCTTGCTCACCTTCGTTGTGAACTTTACATGTGATGTGTTGACATTCATAGCTTCTTTGCTTTCAGACTTGGGTATGAACTTGCCCGACTTCCTGACTTCTTGCTTGTCGTTTCCTTTGTGAGGTTTATAGATGGGCAGTCTTTCATTTCCAGCAGAGGCCATGCTCAATTCCATGTCAAGGGCACGAGTTGCAAGTTCTTCAAATGTGTTAGTCATGATATCTTGCAAGATGTAGCGTAATCCCCAATGCATGCCTTGGATGCACATCTCTATGCCAGAAGATTCACTAAGCTTGTCTTTACAGTTGAGGCTTGCATTCCTCCAATGATTGATAAAGTCAATGACTGGTTCACCCTTCCGTTGGAAAGTATTTGTGAGTCCACTATGCTCACAGTGCACCTTGTGCTATAAAAGAGATTGAGGAACTCTTGCTCTAGTTGATCCCAACTATCAATAGATTCCGCCTCGAGGTCTGTATACCAATCAAAAGCATTTCCTTTTAGCGAGTGGACCAACTGTTTGACAAGGTAATCTCCATAAGTCTCAATGTTGTTGCATGTCTCAACGAAGTGCGCCACATGTTGCTTTGGATTGTCTTTACCATCAAACTGTTGAAACTTTGGAGGTTGATAGACTTGGCAACAACTTAATATTTATTCTTAATAGTTCCTTTAATGAACTCCTTCAGTTGATTGATGGGAATCATCCCTTCAGATGAGACAGGGATAGCCTTCTACTCGTCTCAGGGGAGAATCGATATCTGGAACTTCTGGGAGCTTTCCAGATGCATGGGTGGATTCTTCTTCCATCAAGATTACCACCCTTTGTGTTAGCTTGTCAATTATAGAATCTTGATTTTGCATACACTTGTTCAAGCCAGCGATTGCTTCCGTCAAGTTCGCCAACTGCTCTTCTACATATGAAGTGTTTGTCACTATGGCTTGCATGATTGTCGTAGATGATGGGGAGTAGCATGGATTGTCACACAGATTAATTCTCGAATGGCTCACGCTATGCGGTGTAAGTGGGGAGGATCCATCACTTGAAGCATCATCATCTTCCTTCACATCAGAGTTCTTGAATTTGGAGAGGTCAAGTAGAGCAAGATTTTTCTTGATCTTTTCAGCAACATCGCTTCCTCCTTCGGGTACGTTTGTGGAAGATCTTTCTCCTTTTGAGGATGAAGATACGAAAACAGGGGTTGATGCGGAAGACACTTAGAGTGATTGTTGTCCTAAAGAGCTTGCTTTGCTCTTCGTAATTGGTCTGAAGATTTCAAAGGTAACATCGAGGATGCTTTCCACATCGGCATAAAACCTGGAGTTACCAGCCTTGGTGGAAGTTGATCCAGGGTTGATTTTCTTTAAAATCATTTTGATGTTATTAAACTTTGGTGATTGAAAAGTTGAGATGAGCGGTAGATATTGCCCCACTAGGCGTGCCAGAATTTGTAGACAATAAATTGCATTGAGAAAATAAAATCAAGATCGGAAAATATCGCAATAATCGTAGTATTTGATTTCAAATAATATGAGTGTACAATCTCTATGAATCCTCTGATTCTTCTTTCCAATAGTAAATAAATTCAAGGGCCTTTGAGCTTGATCTTCAATCTATATTTGTTGTGATGATCTTGAATTCAACTAGCACAAATTTTGATTTGAACTTGTACTCCTTGAACCTTGATTTTTTCTTCGTTCTTGAGCTTGAACTTGATTTGTTCTTCATTCTTGAGCTTGAACTTGATTTCTTGAACTTGAACTTGATTGCTTGAAGCTTGAAATTTATGGAGGAATTTGCAGCATTTGATCTACGAGCTCTTTCCTGCTTCTCGTATAACTTCTGGTTTCTTTTCTGGGTTATGAAGACCCCTATTTATGGTTGTGGAAGGGAGAAGTTGTGATAAGAACACTCTGTTTGACCAATCAAATTGAAGTGTGACATGACCACATTTGATTGGCCAGAACATGCCACTTGCATGCGTGGTGCAGTTTCATTGGCCTTTTGATTTGACTTGACATGCCTTGTCATTTGGATACATGGCACGATCCTATTGGATCTTTCATTTGACTTCCGTGCCACGTCATTTGACACGTGACACCAAACTGGGCCTCTAGGAAGATGACATCTTGGGCCTAATGAATTGGGCTCATCATTTGTAGGCCAACTAAATGGACTAGCCCAATGAATTACGACTTATTTATTTAATCCATATATTGGGATTATAATTAATCCAATTATATTAGTCCACAATATTTTAGTTGGACTAGAATATCTTGAATTTAAAATACGGTCCAAATTATTTTATGGATTTAAATTCAATAAATTTTACATGCCTACAAACTCAAAGTAGAAGAATCCACCTTTATCAACAGATCGTCAAATATAAGAGGAGGCATATGGTAAGATTTCAAATTCAACTAACAACTCAATTAAAATACAAGATGGAGTTTAAGAAAACATGCATATGATCAGAATATCTATCCTTATTTTTTCGTATGTGCAAATAACAATAAGTGCCCTCCTTATTTCGCCACATGCACATATTACGATCCTTATTTTGCCACATAGGCAACCCGAGAAAATGCGACACTTATTTCGCTTCACAAGCACAATAATAATCACATGGCAAAGACCTCGTGCCAACATGAAATCAATCTGCTCAAAATGTTTACTTGTGTCACAATTATCACAAAACAATAATGTCAAAATTTCATCAAAGATATAAGCTCATAGTTTATCAATAAGGTGCACAAGGACATAAAAATAGGAACATGTGAATGGGTGTTTAACATACAAAGCATTACCACGGCTAAAATATTTATAGTGATCATATTCACGTAGCAACAAAGTGATTAAGTGTTTCATATAAAATACATACGGCATTTAATAGCCTAAGATCTAATCCATTCATAAGCCAAATATAGCACCCATATAGACGCTCGTCACCTCATGTACACGTTGTTTTTCACATTACACGAATAAACAATTAAGGCCAACTCCTAAGAGGGTATTTCCCCGCATAAGGTTAGGGAAGATACTTACCTCAGACAAGCTAAACTGATACTCTAAAAAGACCTTGCCTCTCGAGTCGGCTGCCGAACTGGTTAAATCTAGCCAAAAATAACTCAATAACATCAAACATGGATATAAAAATAGATTCCAAGCAATAAAGCTCCGATCTTTATCAAATATCAAAAAGTTAGCACGGACATTCTCCCTGAACCCAAAAAAAGTCACGAATTTTGACTACCTATTTGAACGTAAGTCCAAATATACAAGTTTCATCCAAAATCCGACTCTGAATCTGGATTCAAATCTCTATTTTTTACTTTAGAACAATTTTGCCAAAATCTCCCATTTTCTCACTTTAATTCATCATCAAGTGTCAAATTCAAGGATGGAATCATGAATAATAATCAAATCTGAGTTAAGAATACTTACCCAATCCAAATGGGAGAAAACGCCTAAAAAATAGCCCCAATTTGAGTTACCAATCTCAAAATATGATAAAATAAACCAAACGATCTATTTTGATGCACTGCCCAGCGATTCTCGCTTCTGCGGGCTCCAGCTCGCACCTGCGAGCTCACTTCTGCAACCAATGTCTTGCTTCTGCGAGCTCCATTCAAATGCCGACCATCCGCTTCTGTAGACCACCTTGCACTTCTGCAGATAATTCCTCGTACATGCGCCAACGCTGCTGCACACACGACTCCACACTTCTGGAATTCCCTGTCCAGCCCAAACTTCACTTTTGCGCCATCTTGTACGCCCCTACAGTCTCGCACCTGCGGTCCAAACCACGCAGGTGCGAAAGAACCAGAACCTGACTACCTTCGAACTTCAAAATAATCCAAGACCCATCAGAAACTCACCCGAACATCTCGGTACCCCTTCCAAATATATCAACCAGTCCAAAAACATAACATTGACCTACTCGCGGCCTCAAATCACACAAAATAACATCAAAAGTACAAATCAGACCTCAATTCAAGCCTAAATGAACTAATCAACTTTCATACCTCTAAAACTCATGCCGAACCACGTCTAGCCAACTCGGAATAACTCTAAATTCTTGCACACCAAAGACATAATGAACTTATTCCAACAACTTCTAAAATAATAATCTAAATCCAATAACATCAAAGTAAACTTCCGGTCAACCCTATGAACCTTTCAAACCTTGAACTTTTCAACTTTTATTAAAGAGAGCTAAATCAACCTAGGAGCCTCAAAATCAAAATCTAGACATACGCCGAAGTTCATATCACCATTCGAACCTATTGGAACCATCAAAACACCATTCCGAAGTCGTCTACACAAAATTTAACCTTGATCAACTATTATAACTTAAGCTTCCAACCTTGGAACTAAGTGTTCCATTTCAATCCAAAACTTTCCCGAAACCAAACCAATCATCCCTGCAAGTCACATAATAACAAATACATAAACGAGGAGCGTCAACTGGGGAAACGGGTCTCAAATACACAAAATGATCATCCGGGTCAATATATTCCCCCTCTTAAACAAACGTTCATCCTCGAACGAGTTCAGAATCATACATGGGATATCGAAAAGATAAGGTATCTGCTCAGCATATCATGCTCGGTCTCTCAAGTCGCCTCCTCAACCAGTTGAACTCTACCTTGAACCTTCACCGATGCAATATCCTTCGACCTCAGCTTTCGAACTTGCCTATCGAAAATGGCCAATGGTTCCTCCTCATAATTCAAATCCTTGTCCAACTGCACCAAGCTGAAATCCAACACATGTGATGGATCCTTAGAGTACTTCCGAAGCATGGAAACATGGAATATCGAATGAACTCTCAATAAATGGGGTGGCAAAGCAAGTCTGTTGGCCATATCTCCAACTCTCTCCAATACCTCGAAAGGACAAATATATCGAGGGCTCAACTTTCCCTTCTTCCCAAATCTCATCACACACTTCATGGGAGAAAATCTAAGTAGAACCTTCTCACCCACCATGAATGCCACACCACGAGCCTTCCTATAAACATAAATTTTTTGCTTGGACTGTGCTGTATGAAGCCGCTCCTGAATCAATTTCACCTTCTCTAAAGCATTACGAACCAAATCTGTGCCTAATAACCTAGCCTCGCTAGGCTCAAACCAATCAACCGGAGAGTGACATCGCCTCCCATATAAGGCCTCATACGGAGCCATCTATGTAATCGATTGGTAGCTGTTGTTATAGGCAAACTCTATTAAAGGCAAAAACTAATCCCATTGGCCCCTGAAAACAATGACACATGCTCTCAACATGTCCTCCAAGACCTGAATGGTACGCTTAGACTGTCCTTCTATCTGGAGATGAAATGTCGTACTCAACTTAACGTGTTTTCCCAATTCACACTACACCGGTCTCCAAAAATATGATGTAAACTGAGTGCCTCGATCCCGGATAATAAACACAGGAACCATGCAGGCGAACAATCTCTCTAAGATAAATCTGAGCCAACTACTCTGAAGTGTAGGAAGTCATGACTGGAATGAAATATGCAAACTTGGTCAGTCTGTCCATAATAACTAACACATCATAAAATCTCCTCAAGGTCCGTGACAGCCCAACCACAAAATCCATAGTGACACGCTACCACTTTCACTCTGATATCTAGCCTCTGAAGCAAAACATCCAGTCTCTGATGCTCATACTTAACCTGGTGATAGTTCAAATACCGTGCAACATGCGCAACAATGTCTTTCATCATCCTCCACCACCAATAATGCTACCTCAAATCACGGTACATCTTCGTAGCACCTGGGTGAATGGAATAACGTGAACTATGAGCCTCCTGAGGGATCAACTCTCTCAATACATCCACACGAGGAACTCAAAACCGGCCCAGAAGCCGCAATATACAATCATCTCCAATAGACACCTCATTGTCACCAACTCGCTGCACCATGTCCTTAAGGACAAGCAAATGGGGATCATCATACTAACGAGCCTTGATATGCTCAAACAAGGATGACTGTGATACAACACAAGTAAAGGACTCTGCTAGGCTCCGAAATACTCAATCTTACAAACCTATTGGCCAAAGCCTGAATATCCATAGCCAAAGGCCTCTCCCTAGCTGGAATAAAAGCAAGACTCCCCATGCTCTCCACCTTCCTACTCAAGGCATTGGATACCACGTTGGCCTTTCCCAGATGATGAAGAATGGTGATATCATAGTACTTCAATAGCTCTAACCACCTCTGTTGCCTAAAGTTCAAATCTTTTTTCTTGAATAGATGTTAAAGACTCTTTCTGTATACACCTCACAAGACATGCCATATAAGTAGTGCCTCCAAATCTTGGGCGCGTGTACAATAACGAATAACTCCAAACCATGCATATATTAGTTCTTCTCATTGGGCTTCAATTGACACGAAGCATAGGCAATCACCCTACGTTCCTGCATCAACACACATCCAATGCCAACTCGTGAAACATCACAATAGATAGTGTATGAAATCGATTCCGAAGGCAAAACCAGAACTAGAGCTGTAGTCAAGGCAGTCTAAGCTTATAAAAGCTCTCCTCACACTCGTCAGACCACCTAAATGAGGCACCCTTCTGAGTCAACTTAGTCAATGGGGCTTCTATAAATGAAAACCCCTCCACAAAACAGCGATAATACCCAGCCAACCTTAGGAAACTCCGAATCTCTATAGTGGTAAAAGGTCTGGGCCAACTATGAACTGCCTAAATCTTATTTGGATCTACGTTAATCACCTCACTAGACATCACGTGACCCAAAAATTCCACTAAGTCTAACCAAAACTTGCACCTGGAGAACTTTGCATATAGCTTATTCACCCTTAGGGTCTAAGCACAATCCTCAAATGCTGCAGTGCTCCTCCCTACTATGGGAATACACACCAATATATCATCACTGAACACAATGACTAAGGATTCTAGATAAGGCGTAAACACGTCATTTATCAAATTGATAAAAGTTGCTGGGGCATTGGTCAGTCCGAAAGATATCACCAAGAACTCATAATGCCCATAACGGGTCCTGAAGGCCGTATTAGGAATGTCTGAAGCCCTGATCTTCAACTGATGGTACCCCGATATCAAGTCAATTGAGAATACCATAGCACCTTGAAGCTGATAAAATAAATCAGTAATACGCGACAACTGATACTTGTTCTTGATATTAACCTTGTTCAATTGCCTATAGTCAATGCACATTCTCATGGAACCATCTTTCTTCTTTACAAATAGAACCATCGCACTCTAAGGTGATACGCTTGGCCTGATGAAACCTTTATCTAGCAATTCCTGCAGTTGTTCCTTCATTTGCTCTAACTATGCTGGATTCATGAGATACAGTGGGATAGATATGGGTTGAGTGCTTGGTGCCAAGCCAATACCAAAATCGATATATCTATCAGGTGGCATGCTTGAAGGGTCTGCAGGGAACACATTTGAAAACTCTCTCACCATGGAGACTGAATTAACCGTGTGTGTATCGTCACTCATATCTCTAACAAAGTCTAAGTACGCCAAGCACCCCTTGTCAACCATCCGTCGAGCCTTCAGAAAAGACACCACCATGCTAGGAACATGAACCAAGGAACCTCTCCATTCTAACCTCAGCAACCTCGGCATAGTTAACGTCACGATTTTAGAGTGAGAATCAAGAATAACGTGATATAGAGATAATCCATACATGCCCAAAATCACGTCAAAATCTACCATATTAAGCAACAGAAGGTCAACCCTAGTTTCATAGTGATAGAATCCTAGGAAACTCAAATTTATTAAAGGACAAGGATGAAGCTTTGAAATCTTAAAGAGGGCCTTTAATAATATCTCAAGCTAAAAAGTTGCAAAACAAGGTACTTCAGGAGCAATCAAAGAAGCGGTCAGTTGGGAGGAAGAGCTTAAGGATAAAGGATATGAGTTATCTAGGTGTTATAATTATTTTATGGCTCAAATTCATGTCCAAGAAGAGGTGGGTTAGATCCTAAGAAACATCCTCTAAAGAAGGTCCAAATCAGGCCATTGTTGGACCAATTTGGCACCAAAAGTATGTCCAAACTTGCAGCCCATGAAGTCAAACATAAAGCCACATTTTTATAGCATAAAAAAGACTTACTTGATGTCCAAGAAGGGTACAATAGTCGTGCTATATGTTGAGTGCAAGTTGGTGCCAAGTTGCTTGCAAATTTCCTTCAAGATTTCCAAGATATTCAAGATTCTATCAAATATTGGTTTGGGACTTATTTCCATATATTATGTGACTATATTTATTGCTTTCCAATAGACACCGCCTGGTCACCAACTCGCTGGACCGTGTCCTTAAGGACAAGCAAATGGGGATCATCATATTAACGAGCCTTGATATGCTCAAACAAGGATGACTGTGATACAACACAAGCAAAGGACTCTGCTAGGCTCCGAAATATTCCATCTTACAAACCTATTGGCCAAAGCCTGAATATCCATAGCCAAAGGTCTCTCCCCAACTGGAATAAAAGCAAGACTCCCCATGCTCTCCACCTTCCTACTCAAGGCATTGGCTACCATGTTGGCCTTTCCCAGATTATGAAGAATGGTGATATCATAGTCCTTCAATAGCTCTAACCACCTCTGTTGCCTAAAGTTCAAATCCTTTTGCTTGAATAGATGTTAAAGACTCTTTCTGTATACACCTCACAAGACATGCCATATAAGTAGTGCCTCCAAATCTTGAGCGCGTATACAATAACGACTAACTCCAAACCATGCATATATTAGTTCTTCTCATTGGGATTAAATTGACACGAAGCATAGGAAATCACCCTACGTTCCTGCATCAACACACATCCAATGCCAACCCGTGAAACATCACAATAGATAGTGTATGAAATCGATTCCGAAGGCAAAACCAGAACTAGAGCTGTAGTCAAGGCAGTCTAAGCTTCTAAAAGCTCTCCTCACACTCGTCAGACCACCTAAATGAGAGCCTTTAATAAGATCTCAAGCTAAAAAGTTGCAAAATAAGGTACTTCAGGAGCAATCAAAGAAGCTGTCAGTTAGGAGGAAGAGCTTAAGGATTAAGGATCTGAGTTATCTAGGTGTTATAATTATTTTATGGCCCAAATTCCTGTCCAAGAAGAGGTGGATTAGATCCCAAGAAACATCCTCTAAAGAAGGTCAAAATCAGGAATGTTGGACCAATTTGGCACCAAAAATATGTCCAAACTTGCAGCCCATGAAGTCTAACATAAAGCAACTTTTTTATAGCATAAAAAGGAATTACTTGATATCCAAGAGGGTACAATAGTCGTTCTATATGTTGAGTGCAAGTTGGTGTCAAGTTGCTTGCAAATTTCCTTCAAGATTTCCAAGATTCTATCCAAGATTGGTTTGAGACTTATTTCCATATGTTATGGGACTATATTTATTTCTTTCCTAGTTAGTAAGGTTATGTTTTTCTTTTACTAAGATTTTTGGAATTACTTTCCAAGAATGACTTGGTTTTTGCTTCCTAGTATTTTCCTTTTCCTAAAGTAGTTGGACTTGTTGTCCAAAGTAGTTTAGGACTTTATTTTCTTGTTTTAGGTACAATTTCGTGACCCCCTCTCTATATAAAGGGTGTCTTCTTCGTTTTTAGACTTAGATTAATATAGACAATATCAACAAAAAATTGTGAGATTTTTCTTGCACTCTTGTGTATGGCTATTCTTTGGATTTATTCTTCAACCTTCAAGATTCAACTTAAGGTGGTAAGATTAAACCCTTTTCGAAATCTTATATCACTTCTAGATATTCAAGAAAGGTGATATTTTTAGGCTTATTGTTGTTTTTGTTATTCTAAAGCGTCGGGTTTCACAATCTATCTCTTGTTTTTAAGTCTCTTCCAAAGGCTATTAGTTCTTCGTTAGATAATTGTTGTTGTTAAGATTCAACTTCAAGAATAGACTTCTTGAATTCAAGAAACTCTTTCTTGAATTCAATCTATCTTTAATTTCGGTCTTCTTTTTTGTTTCTTTATTTTCTTTTATCTACCGCATATTTCTTGATTTTTCTTGTTTTTCTTTACTAATTCTTGAATCCCCTATCAAGTTGTTATCACGTAGCACCCAATAGTGACCAAAAAAGTACGATAGACACGGTCCACCACATAGAATCCCCAACGCGTGACATGAGTATCTAGAGAATCACAAGACATATCCAAATATGAAGCAAAGTAGGATGACACATACAAATAAGTAGAACCTGGATCAAATAAAACTGATGCATCTCTTTGAGATATCGGAACAGTACCTATAATGACTACATCTGACGCAAATGCCTCAGTCCCACTATGGAAAACATAACAACGAGCCTAGCCTTCCTTTCTAGGATGACCTCTACCTGCCTATCCTCCACCTCTAGCTGGATGTGCAGGTGGAGTAGCAATTGGAGCGGGAACCAAAGCCTGACTACCTACTGAGGTCCACCCATCCGAAGTCTGGGATAATCTCTCATAATGTGCCTAATATCAACATACTCAAAACAACCTCTCTGCGGGCGTGGCTGTTGGTACTGAGTCTACTCCGGGCGATTGAATAACCATTGTAGGAACCCCATGCAGACGGTGAACTGAAATATAGATGTCCAAACGAGTGCTCTAGGGTCCATGGCTAGCTGGAGCACTACGAGAAATCTGAAGTGCTGACTGAACTAGTCGACTGACATGACCTCTGCCATGAAGGACCTTGCCCCCCATAGTAGGAATCATTAAATTCTCCAAAACCACGAGGATTCTTAGCCTCCCTATCCTTCCCATCAAACATATCACCTAGGGATAATTTCCCTCTAACAGAGTTAGACAAAATACTTACCTCGTCTCAAAGCTCACTTTCCGGTCCAAAATTATGATTTCAATCCTCAACTCGGCGCCAAACGACCTGAAGATAGTCAAATGATATATAAATTAGTCAATACATGCTCAATAGTTCACATCCTAACCATTAAGGTGATTTTCCAACCCAATTGAAGAATTCCTAAAATTCACCCTCAGTCCCACGTGCCCGGACTTCAGAAAATTTCGAAGATAAATACTACCCATAGCATCATGAACTCAAATATATGATTTGTTCTCAATTACATGCCCAAATTTGTGGTCAAAATCCAAACATATAACTTCTAGATTTTCTACCAAAACCCCCACAATTTTTACTAATTTCCATGTTTAAATCCTTATACAAACCATGTATTTAACTTGAAATAGGTGGAACCACTTACCTTGTGTTTCTTGACGAAAATCCCTCCTTGAAGATCTCCAAAATCTCCCTAATCAAATGAAAAATGGAAGAAAAACGGCCCAAGTCCCGATCTTAAAACAATCTGCCCAGCCGACCTTCTGCACCTGTGGTATACCAGCCACACCGTGGAAAATCCATCGCAGGTACGGTTCCCTCCAATCCAGGCGAAATTCGCTTCTGCGGACCATTTCACGTTCATGTGCAACCACTTTTGCGGTCGGCCACGCGCTTTTGCGCTTTCGCACATGCAGATCCCCTTCAGCTTCTGCAATCCAGATGCCTCTCTCGCGTTCTGCTTTTGCGGATATTTCTTTGCATATGCGGGCTCGTAGATGCAGAACATCCTCACATCTGCGACCATCCCACCTCCGCCCAAATGTCGCTTCTATGACCTCATATCCGCACCTGCGGGCTCGCACGTACGACCCTTTTCATGTAGGTGCGATTGCACCAGATATCAGATGCCTCAGCACATCTTCCAAGTCCAAACTCGATCCGTTGACCATCCAGAATCCAACCGAGGCCCTCGTGACCTCAACCAATTATACCAACACGTCCTAAAATACCATACGAAAATACTCGAGTGTCACGGTCCAAATTCTCCCTCTGTGAATTGTCGTGACGACACCTATTCTCTACAACGAGGTAAGGAATTTACTTTGCAGAAATGAAATGAAAGAATGAAAATTAATAACTAACAGTAACAATAATGTAAATAAGCAATTGAATGCCGCTCGACATATACGATTAACAACTCACAACATATAGATAACACTCCCCAAGACCCAGAACACCGTAAGTCACAAGCTTCTATGAGTCCTAACTGTTCTACACATCATTGTCTATAGAAAAGAGAGAAAAATGAATATAAGGGGATAGAGGGGGACGCCGAGGATTTGCGGGCGCGGGAAGATGTACCTTGAAGTCTCCGGCAGCGGCGACTCCAACTATGAACGAGGCTGGTGAGAAGAACCTGGATCTGCACACGAAAAACATGTGTAGGAAAGGACATGGTACACCACAATGGTTCCCAGTAGGTGCCAAGCCTAATCTCGTTCGAGTAGTGATGATGTCAGGTCAGGGCCCTACTGGTATATATAATAAAGTAAGGAAGGGTGAAATATCATAGTAAAATAAAGACTGAAATTGAACAAGAAAGAAATCATAGAAAGATAACAGCTCAGTACACAGAAATGCAACAAGGGATCTCCTGAGATACCTTCTCGTAGTCCCAAACGTAAATGTGCTGGGGGATCTCCCGGAATACCGTTCCGTAGTCCCAAAGTAAATATGCAAGACAAGGGTATCTCCTGAAATACCATTCTGTAGTCCCAAAGTAAATATGCAGCCCAAACAATAGAATTCAATAATTACAACACGCAATCCTACAATGCATTCTAAGTACAAGTTAAGGAAAAACAGGTAAATTCACTAAACATGCTACACGTAGTTCAGATAAGCAGTTAAGGCAAGTAGGCATGCTATACTAGCCCAGCAGGATACTACACATTTTGATAAGATTCAAATAAGATGGAAAACAGGTTATTACTTAGTAAAAATAGGGGTTTTACAACAATAAGCCCGTGTACATACTTTTCCCCTTACGTACATGGCGCTCATATATCAAAACAGTACCAATCCTAAGGGGAGTTCCCCCCTCACAAGGTTAGGCAAGCCACTTACCTCGAACCTAGCTCAAATCAATCCGAAACAAATGCTCTTTCCATGAAAATCCGACTCCGTATGGCCCAAATCTATCCAAAATCAATTACATAACATAAATACAACTACAAGGAACTAATCTAGCTACTGAAATCAAATCTAAAGCAAGAAATTAGAAATTCGCTCCAAAAAGCCTCCCCGAGCCCACATCTCGGAATCGGGTAAAAAATACAAATTATGAACATTCATTCACTCACGACTCTAACCATACCAAATTTACTCAAATCTGATACCAAAATCTCAATCAAAACCCTAAAATTCGGCCTAAGAACTCTGCTCAAATTTTCCCCAATTTTCGACCCAAATCACTAATTTAATGATGAAATTTAAGACATAATCATGAGAATTATCCAAAACCAAGTGAGAATTACTTACCCCAATCAACTCCATGAAAATCCCTTCAAGAATCGCCCAAATCTATGGTCTCTAGCTCAAAATATGAAAAATGGGCTCATATCCTCGATTTTTGAAATTAATAGTGTCTGCCCAAATTTTCTTCATCGCGAACGCGACCGTTTTTTCGCTACCTCACTCCTCTTTGCGAACGCGAACCTACTCCCACGTTCGCAATGCACATAGATCACACCTTTGCGTTAGCTTTCTCTTCTTCGCGAAAGTGAAGGTCAAATCCTCAGCTCACAAACACTCTTCATGAACGCGAGGCTCCTCTCGCGAAAGCGTAAGAGGAAACCAGTTGAATCATACAACAGCAGATACCAACTATCCCCCAAAGGCCAAAAAATGATCTGTTAACCACCCGAAACTCACCTGAGGTCCTCGGGACCTCAACCCAACATACCAACAAGTCATATAACTCCATGCAAACTTAGTCGAGCCCTGGAATCAGTCAAAACAACATCAAAACACCAATCATCTGGATCGAAGCCTAAGGAACTTCTAAATTTCCGAATTCCACAAACGATGTCGAAACCTACCAAACCGCGTCCGATTGATCTCAAATTTTATACACAAGTCAAAAATTACACCACAAACTTACTCAAATTTTCAGAAATCCAATCCGACCCCGATATCAAAATTTCCACTGTCGGCCAAAATTGCCAAAATTCCAACTTTCGCCAATTCAAGCTAATTTTACTACGGACCTCCAAATAACATTCCGGACGCGCTCCTAAGTCCAAATTATCTAAAAAAGCTAACGGAACCATCAAAATTTGAATCCGAGGTCGTTTACACACAAGTTGACATCCGGTCAACTTTTCCAACTTAAGCTTCAATTAATAGACTAAGTGTCTCAATTGACTCTGAAACCACTCCGAACCCGAACCAACCAACCGGATAAGACATAATACAACTCTAAAGCACAAAAGAAGCAAAAATGGGAGAAACGGTGCTATAACTCTCGAAACGACCAGCTGGATCGTTACATCCTTCCCCTCTTAAGTAAACATTCGTCCTCGAATGGGTCTAGAAACATACCTGGAGACTCAAATAGGTGTGGATATCTGCTCCGCATCTCCCGCTCGGTCTCCCAAGTGGCCTCCTCCACAGGCTGACCTCTCCACTGCACCTTCACTGAAGCTATATCCTTTGACCTCAAATTTTGAACCTGCCGCTCCAAAATGGCCACCGGCTCCACCTCATAATTCATATCACCATCCAACTGAACCGTGCTGAAATCCAAAACATGGGACGGAACATCGATATACTTCCAGAGAATAGAAACATGAAATACTGGATGCACACTCGACAAGCTAGGTGGCAAGGCAAGCTTGTAAGCCACCTTCCCTATCTTCTGAAGTACCTCAAAAGGCCCAATGAACCGGGGGCTCAACTTGACCTTCTTCCCAAACCTCATAACACCCTTCATTGGTGATACCTTCAGCAAAACCTTCTCCCCGACTATGAAAGACACATCACAGACCTTCCTGTCCGCATAGCTCTTCTGCCTAGACTGCGCCATGCGAAGCCGCTCCTGATTCTATTTCACCTTGTCTAATGCATCCTGGACCAAGTCTGTACCCAAAGATCCTAGCCTCACCAGGCTCAAACCATCCCACCAGAGATCTTCACCGCCTCTCATATAAAGCCTCGTACGGATCCATCTGAATGCTCGATTGATAACTGTTGTTATATGCAAACTCCATGAGTGACAGAAGCTGGTCCTATGAACCCCCAAAATCAATGACACAAGCGCGTAATATGTCCTCCAACATCTGGATAGTGCGCTCGGGCTGTCCGTCCATCTGAGGGTGAAAGGTTGTTCTCAACTCAATCTGGGTACCTACATGACCCTAAAAAACTGCGATGTAAATCGTGTACCTCTCTCTGAAATGATGGAAACTGGGACACCGTGAAGGTGAAAAATATATCAGATGTAAATCCCAGCCAACCGCTCTGAAGAGTAAGTAGTACCAACTGGAATGAAGTGCACAGACTTGGTCAGCTAATCCATAATCACCCAAATAGCGTCGAACTTCCTCGAAGTCCATGGGAGCCCAACTACGAAATCCATGGTGATCCGCTCCCACTCCCATTATGGGATCTCTAATCTTTAAAGCGAGCCATCTGGTATCTGATGCTCGTACTTAACCTGCTGACAGTTGAGACACCGAGCCACAAACCCAACTATATCCTTCTTCTTCCTCCACCAATAGTGCTGTCTCAAATCCTGGTACATCTTCGCGGCACCCAGATGGATGGAATACCACGAGCTGTGGGCCTCCTCAAGAATCAACTCCCGAAGCCCATCCACATTGGGCACATATATCCGGCCTTGCATCCTCAACACGCCATCATCACCAATAGTCACATCTCTAGCATCACCTCGTCGAACCCTGTCCTGAAGAACGAGCAGATTGGGATCATCATACTGACGCTCCCTGATACGATCATAAAGGGAAGACCTAGATACCACACAAGCTAATACCCGTCTCGGCTCCAAAATATCCAATCTAACAAACTGGCTGGCTAAGGCTTGAACATCCGATGCTAAGGGTCTCTTTGCTGCTGGAAGATATGCTAAATTCCCCAAACTCTCCGCCTGGCAACTCAAAGCATCGGCCACCACATTGGCCTTCCCCGGGTGGTACAAAATGATGATGTAATAATCCTTAAGTAGCTCCAACCACCTCCGCTGATGCAAGTTAAGATCCTTTTACTTGAACAGATGCTGCAAACTCCGATGATCGGTGTAAATCTCACAAGAAACACCATACAGATAGTGTCGCCAAATCTTCAGGGCGTGAACAATAGATGCTAATTCAAGATCGTGGACATGATAGTTCTTCTCATGAACCTTCAACTGTCTGGACGCATAGTCAATCACCCTACCATACTGCATCAAAACCGCGCCAAGACCAATCCGCAAAACGTCACGATATACGGTGTAATACCTCAAACCTGTAGGAAATACCAATAATGGGGCTGTAGTCAACGCTCTCTTGAGCTTCTGAAAGCTCTCCTCACACTCCTCTGTCCACCTCAACAGAGCACCCTTCTGGGTCAGCCTAGTCATAGGTGCTGCAATAGATGAGAGTCCCTCTACAAAATGACGGTAATACCCCACCAAACCAAGAAATCTACGGATCTTCGTAGCTGATGACGGTCTAGTCCAACTCTGCACCGCTTCTACCTTCTTTAGATCTACCTTGATCCCATCACTCGATACCACATGACCCAAGAATGCCACTGAGTCTAGCCAAAACTCACACTTAGAAAATTTTGCATACAACCTCTTCTCTCTCAAAGTCTGAAGCACAGTCCTCAGGTGCTGCTCATGATCCTCCCGAGTCCGGGAGTACACCTGAATGTCATCAACAAACACAATGTAGAAGGAGTAAAGATAAGGACGGAACACACTGTGCATCAAATGCATAAAGGCTGATGGGGCATTGGTCATCCTGGAAGACATGACAAGAAACTCATTGTGACCATATCGGGTCCTGAAATTAGTCTTCGGGATATCTAGCTCCCGAATCTTCAACTGATGATAGTCTGAATGTAAGTCGATCTTGAAAAACACCCTGGAACCCAGTAACTGACCAAATAAGTCATCAATGCGAGGCAATGGGTACCTATTCTTCACTGTAACCTTGTTCAACTGGCGATATCAATACACATACGCATAAAACCATCCTTTTTCTTCACAAACAAGATCGGAGCACCCCAAGATGACACACTGGACTAAATGAAGCCCTTATCATGCAACTTCTACAACTTCTCCTTCAAATCCTTTAACTCAGGATGAGCCATACAGCAAATCAATGCCAAAATCAATATCTCTATCGTGCGACATGCCCGGAAGATCATCTAGAAACACATCTGGGCAATCCCTCACCATTAGGACTGACTCAGCTGTAGGGGTATCAATACTGACATCTCTCACATAGGCCAAATACGCTTCACACCCCTTCTCAACCATTCGATGAGTCTTAAGAAATGAAATAACCCTGCGGGGAGTATACTCTAAGGTACCCCTCCCCTCTAATCGCGGTAAGCCTGGCATAGAAAATGTCACAGTCTTAGCGTGACAATCAAGAATAACATAATGGGGCGACAGCCAGTCCATGCCCAAGAACATCAAAATCTACCATGTTGAGCAATAATAAATCGGCTTGGTCTCAAAACCACTGAGTGCAATCAAGCACGATCGATACACACGGTCCACAACAAGAGAGTCTCCCATAGGAGTAGACACATAAATAGGGAACTCAAAGAATCCCGAGATATGCCCAAATATGGAGCAAAATAAGAGGACACATATGAATACGTATAGCCTGGGTAGAATAATAACGACGCATCTCTATGATAGGTTGGAAAAATACCTGTAATGACAGAGACGGAAGCAACTACTCTGAATGAGCTGGAAGATCATAATACCTGGCTTAGCCTCCCCCTCTAGGGCGACCTCGACCTCCTCGACTCTATCTTTAGCTGACTGAGCAAGCGGGGCGGTAGCTGGTGCTAGGAGCATGGACGAAGGACCCGGTGGAGCACGTGGTGGTTGAGAAGTCCATGGAGGTGCACCCCTCCTAATTCAGGGGCAAGCCCTTACCATATGGCGAGTGTCGCCACACTCAAAACAACCCCTCGGAGGACGTGGCTGTTGTGACTGACTCGGGCCTAGCCTGCTGGACTGGCACTAATAGAAACCCGAGCAGGAGGCATACTAGATATTGGCGGTGCATAATAAGGATCATGGGGCCTGGAAGGGCGACTCACACAACCCCTACTGTGGCGAGTTGTTGGGGCACGAGCTCCAAAATAATAACCAGTCTCTCTAGACCTCTTGGCCTCTCTCTCCTCTCTTTCCTAGGAAAGCATGCACTCTACTCTCCCGGCAATACTCACGACCTGCTGATAAGAGATATCCATCTCTAACTCCCTGTCCATACTAGTCCTGATACTGGGATGCAGTCCCTTAATAAAGCGACGAACCCTCTCCCGAACGGAGAATACGATGACACTCCTCCAGAAAACCCTAAGCATCATCTAAAGCTAATCCGCTAAAATTAGGTGGGTGGTACTTCTTGTACCTCTCAAGTCTATGCTGCTCCGCCTCAGAAGCGGTTGTCCTAGTCTCATGCAAAATTGGAGCTACCGGTGGCATAGGAACAAACTCTGAGGCCTGATCAACCTGGACCCTCTTCTCAGGAGTACGAGTTACGGGAGTCTGTGCCCCTCTTTTAGCCTGAGATGTGGCGGGAGCCAGTGGGATCAATCCAGCCTAAGCTAAGGTACTAAACATGCTCATGAACTGGGCTAGAGTCTCCTAGAGGGTTGGTGCAGCAATAGGGACCTCCGGTGCCTGTCTCCAGTTGGAGCTACTGGGGGCTCCTCTATCGCAGCTCGCGCATGTGCTCTGGCTGCACCGCGTGGTCGTCCTCTACCCCGGCCCCGACCTCTGGCAGCTTTGGCAGGGGGCTCGGATGCCTGATTGTTAGATCACCCTAGTACGGGTCCTCACTATATGTGAGAAAGAACAAAATAGATAATTTTAGAATTGATGCCCATAATTCACACGATAAGGAAATCAAAGAAATATGATTGTTCCTAACAATTCCATAGCCTCCCGAAGATAAGTACAGACATCTCCGTACCGATCCGCGAGACTCTAATAAACTGACTTATGACTCACAATACCGATGAACCTAGAGCTCTGATACCAACTTGTCACGACCCAAACAGTGAATTATCGTGACGACACCTAGTCTCCACGACTAGGTAAGCCTAACATTTTGCGGAAATGAAATGAAATGAAAGCATGAACATTAATAACTAACAACTGTACAATGACGGTACTAGGCTCCGTCATACCCATATATATACAAATATATGGTACCAAAATCAAAAGCAGCTCTGGATCAAATGGAGCACACCATCTCTCGCTGATCAAGAATCCTAAGAAGGGGGACCATCAGCTTGTCTACCTGCACCTACGGGCATGAAACACAGGCCCTGGGAAATAGGGTGTCAGTACGAATAATGTACTGAGTATGTAAGGCATGAAAATCAGTACATAAAAGACATAGATGAAGCATGGATTAAGGAATTCCTCCTGCAAGTCTAAATAACTTTGTAAATCCTGATACATTTATAATGTCATGCACGTGCGTATAAATGTCGTGTCATGCAAGAATATAGGTGTAAATAACATCATCAAGCCTCTGACGGTATCCCATCATATCATCTCAGCCATTGTGGGCAAAAGTATCAACATATACCAGCTGATCAGGTGGTGGTGTGTATATAACATCGTAACCTTTTCCTATATCCCATATACATATAATATACGCGTGTATAACGCCATCTGGTCATGGGTCAATGTACATGTATAAATAAATGAAATGCATAAGAAATATGTCAATAAAATCTCTCGAAACATCATAAGACCATTATGCCTTTGATTAATGTCATGAAATAAACTTTATCAACTTAGTATTTACTGAGACCCATGATCAGACGATAGAATAATAAGACATATGAGAAATCATGAACATAGGAACCTCTAGTATTTCTATTAATAGAGTAATTTATGAAAGTTGTGCATTTGCTTTCGTTTGTATCATTTGGATCATGCCAAAAAGAAAGAAGGGATAGCCTTAACATACCTGAGCCGGTTCTCTTAACAATCCCTTTAATACACGTCTTTGCAAAAAACACGTAACGTCGGATCAAAGTAGGGAAAAATTCTTATGATATTCTTGATATCATAACATGTTATTTCTTATCCGACTAATATTCACTCCATACTCTACATTATCAAACAAATTCTCTTGGCCATCTTCTGTCATGTATTCCCAAAATTCCTCCAAGTTCATTACCAATAATGAAACCAAGACAAAGGAAATTATCCAAAGACAACTTATGTGTTATTCATCCAACGTGTAAAAAAGGAAAGTTAGGTGTTATGACTCATCATGCACCTTGGTGCCACCAAGTTACATGACTTTAAGAGTAATTAATTTGGGCTTCAATCCTGCTGCCACATGAGGTTCATTAATATATCCAAATATTTTAATTAATTTCCCACTAGAAATTATTAATTATTCAATTATCCACATAATTAAGAATTATCTCAAATTACTTAAAATACTACTCACTTTTAACACACTTTATGTACCCTACTATCGTGGTTATATGGTACCTTGTATGTCACTAGTCCATAAATACTGGGTATTATAGCTCGGATCATATTCAATCCCATATTGACAAACTTCGACGAAACTCACTTTCTTTGATTCGTTTACCTTTTAACCTTCACGTCACTTACTTATCACTTGTTATAAATAGAATAAATGCTTATAATCTCAAGATAATCTCATCCCCTAGTCTACGTCGATTAACTAAAGATGAAATTTTAACTTACGAAAACACGAGATGTAACAATTATGGATAGGTTGACTAATACGCACATTATATTCCGGTTGTGACTACCTATTCTTCGAAGCGGTTGGCTGAGATCTATATCCGCAAGATTGTTCATCTTCGAGGTGTGTCGGTGTCCATTATTTCTGATCGGGGCACACAGTTCACATCGTATTTTTAGAGAGTAGTGCAGCGAGAGTTGAGCACACGGGTTGAGTTGAGTACTGCATTCCACCCCAGACAAACGGATAGTTCGAGCGCACCATTCAAATATTGGAGTATATGCTACACGCTTGTGTTATGGATTTTGAGGGTTCTTGGGATCAGTTTCTACCACTTGTTGAGTTTGCCTACAACAACAACTACCAATCGAGTATTCATATGGCCCCTTATGAGGCTTTAAATGGGAGGCACTGTTGATCTCCATTTGGGTGGTTTGAGCCGGTGGAAGCTAGGTTGTTGGGCACAGATCTTGGTCAAGATTCATTGGAAAATGTCAAGTTGATTTAGGATCGGCTTCGCACGGCGAAGTCTAGGAAGAAGAGTTACGCTGATTATCGTGGTGTTGCATATATGGCGGGAGAGAAGTTATTTCTTAGACTAACGCCCATGAAGGGTGTGATGAAGTTCGGGAAGAAGGGCAACTTGAGGCCTCGGTATATTGGCCCTTTTTAGGTGATTGAGAGGATTGGAGAGGTGGCCTACAAGCTTGCATTACCACCTAGTGTATCGTGTGTTCACTCAGTGTTTCATGTTTCCATGCTTCTAAGTATTATGGTGATCCCTCTTATGTTCAGGATTTCAGTACGGTTCAGTTATGGGTATTTGACTTATGATGTAGAGCCGGTGGGCATTTTGGATTGGCAGGTTCAAATGTTGAGATCAAAGAATATAGCTTCAGTGAAAGTTCAGCGGAGAGGCCAACCAATCGAGAAGGCTACTTAGGAGACCTAGCGGGAGATGCAGAGCAACTATCCACACCTATTTGAGACTCTAAGTATGATTCTAGACTCGTTCGCGGATGAATATTTATTTAAGAGGGGGAGAATGTAATGACTCAACCGGTTGTTTTGAGTATTGCAGCCCCGTTCCCTCATTAATTGCTTATTCCGTGTTCATTTGTGGTTATGTGACTTGTCGGGGTGGTTGGTTTAGTTGTGGGTATGTTTCAGAATGAATTAGGACACTTATTCCAAGGTTGGAAGCTTAAGATAAAAGAGTTGACCGGATGTTGACTTATGAGTAAACAACTTCGGAATAGAGTTTGATAGTTTTGATAGCTTCTTATGGTGCCTTTGGACTTAGGAGTATGTCCGAATATTGATTTGGAGGTCATATGTCATTTTGGGTTGAATTGGCAAAAGTTGGAAAAATTGAAAGTTGAGAAGTTTGACCAAGAGTTGATTTTCTTGATACCGAGCTCGTATTTTGGTTCCGGGAGTTAGAATAGGTCCGCTGCATTTATGACTAGTGTGCAAAATTTGAGGTCAATCGGAGTTGGTTTGGTATGTTTCGGCATTAGTTTTAGAAGTTGGAAGTTTAATAGTTTATTAGACTTCAATTGGGGTGCGATTCATGAATTCAATGTTACTTGATATGATTTGAGGCTTCTACTATGTTCATATCGTGTTTTAGGACTTGTTGGTATGCTTGAATAGGGTCCCGGGGACCTCGGGTGTGTTTCGGATCAAGTTCGGACTCATTTTGGACTTTGTTGGATTATCGATATTTGTACTTCTGGTTTCCTCTTTCGCGATCGCGAAGAGTCTTTTCTGGCAGCTGGGCTATTGTTCTATGCGTTCACGAGGTTGTGGACGCAATTGTGAAGGTTTGATTTTTTGTGAAATGCGAATGCGGTTGTATGGACACGTTCGAGAAGACGGAAGGAGAGGCATGGGAATTTCAGACAGGTGTTCATCACGATCGTGTGAGGCTGTCCGCGATCACGTAGGTTTTGTTGATTGGTCACCGCATTCACGGTCTTGTGAGCGCGTTCGCGTAAAAGGTTTTTATTACTGATGTTGTTTCCTCTTCGCGATTGCGTAGGATTTTCCGCGATTGCGATATGTAATCACTTGGAAGCAGAATGTTTAAAATCCTAAAATGAGGGTTAGAGTATTATTTCACATTTTGAGTTGTAGAGCTTGGTTTGGGGGGGGGGGGTTAGGGGATATTCACTTCTTGGATAGGAGTAAGTGTTCATTACTCGGATATTTGCATTTATCATGATTCCATCCTTGTTTTTCTCGTTTATTTAGTGAATTAAAGTGAAAAGATTTTGGTGGAAACTTTTAGAAAATAAAAAATGGAGGTTTGAAGGTCGATTTGAGATCGTAATTGGATGATTTTGGTATGGCTGGACTCGTAACTGAATGGGTGTTCGAATTTTGTGAATTTTATCGGGTTTCGAGATGTGGGCCCGGGGTTGACTTTTTGATTTTTATATAGATCAAAACTTTATTGTTTGAAGTTGTTTACTACGACATTATTTTTTTGATATTGAGTTATTTGTGACTAGATTCGAGTCGTTTGGAGGTCGATACGCGCGGGAAGGGCTTGTTAGAGTTATGATTTGCACGTTTTGAGGTAAGTAACATTTCTAAACTTGGTGTTGAGGGTATAAATCTCTGGAAAACGTGTTATATGGTTTGTGTTGGGTGGCGCACATGCTAGGTGATGGGCGTATAGGCGTGCACCATGTAAATCATGATTCAGTTGTTTCTGTTTGTCATGCCCCAAACCTGAAGAGGCGTGGCCGACACCCGGTGCCATACTCAGCCCGAGCGTACCACTCTGTAACTGTGAACTCTGGAGGGGTAACCCTCAACTTAGTCATGAGGCCATATTCTGAATCATCTAAAAATAAAGTCTACAACCAGCAATTCCAAACTAAACATCTACATAAGGTCGGTAAAGCCACAATAGTGATATAAAAATGTACAGGACTCGTCTACAAGCCTCTAGGGATAACTTAACTGTATCATGGCCGGGACAGGGCATCGACCTACCCATCAACCTGTATATCTAAAATGGACTCCAAAATATAGACATGGTAACTCTGAGAAAGTGGAGCTTACCAAACCAAGTTGATGTTTGACTTTGTCTACTAGGAAGTTCTATCCAGCTGTCTATCAAGACCTGCAGGCATGAAATGCAGTGTCCCCAGTAAAAGGGGCGTTAATATAAAATAATGTACCGAGTATGTAAGGCAATAAAGTAACAAAAAGTTAAAACTGAACTGATAATAGAATAACTGAAAGTACCTGGGAGTCAAATATAATTTGAAGATATGCTTACCTGGTGATACTGACTCATCTCTCTCAATATAGTAAGTAAAATAGATGTCCGGCCCTATAATGCTCGATATATCTAACTGCTTTGCCATAGTAGGCTCGCTCATGGGCGCTCGTCCATACTAGGCTTTGCATCTCGGCCATTTTTGGCTCGCTCATAGGCACTCGGCCATAGTAGGCTAGCTATATAACTTACCATCTGATCTGAGGTTGCCCAATAGGGGCTTGTCCATCGATTATAGCTTGATGTTGGTGAAAATACTGTAATATTGTATATATATAGACTCTCTGCTCTTGGATGAAAGAAGACAAAACTAAACTTAAGATGACGTCGCGATAGGGAGAATATTGTAGCTTATGAGACTAGGATAATGTATACAAATTCAGGAATAAGAACTTCTCTTTATGCCTCGTTATCAAACGCATGTAGTTAAGGGATTAGGCCAAATGAAGGAAATGTTTAACCTTAACATACCTCAGGTCGTCAATGAAACTCAACAACAAGCTTATGACAATTAGCGCACCAAGCCTATAATAAAGAAATACATGTACAACTTAGACGACGCTACTACATCATGTATCTCAAACGATAACTCGATTCTATAATAAAACGGGCAACATTTTCCTTGATTTTACCGGTCTCTCAAGCCTACTATAAATGAGATACAAACACAATACAATAAGCAACTCAAAAATAACCCAACTACAATTCGGGACCTTCAATACAACAAAAACCCCAAATATACCATAACACACCCAATCAACAAATTGTCAATTAGCCTGAAATTGCAACGACGAGCGACCAACATACTACCCTACCACATGTGGAGTTTCTCCACGCCCTTCATCCTCCAAAATCCATGAATCATCAGCACAATAGGGCAACACGAGTGGACTACAAAACAGTCCACTAAAACTGAAATAAATTGAACTCACAGCTTCCGATCACCGTCCCATGAGTTCTAACTATTAAGAAATGAATTTATCAACCTTCCTTGATATGTAAAGATTAAATACAGAAATTAGATATTTTCTTAACTATGAATTACCTTCCAAAACTCAAACTACAAAGAGAAAGAGAGGCGATATACTGATACTTACGCCGTAAGGATCGTTCAAATATTATCTCTTCTTGATTTCGTACCCGGGATGTCAATCTTATTTGAAATCCTAGAAGAGAGCTTATGGATATTTTTTCTGCTCATGTTATATGGAAACATGAAGATAAAGACGGCCTAAGACCTATATATATCAACTTTGGAAAAGCCAAAGAGGTGTTAGCTTGACACCCTAGCATTGGCCCATCTTCAGGCGCTTATAACTTTTTATCTGCATGCCTTATGAAAGAACAGTTAAGAGCATTTAAAATTACATTAACATACCTTAAATTTGGTATATAATATGTCCCAAAAATACCTCATATAACACATAAAATTTATTGCTCAAAAAGCTTCAGTGACACACCTACTTGTCAGCTATGCAGACTGCTCAGTCTCGCAAAACTGCAAATATCTCTCTACTCCGATGTGGTATCAATGAACGGTTTAATGAATTAGAAACAAGACTCGAAGATCTAGAATTTTATATGCTTATCATTCCGTAGTTCCAATTATATTGGGAGAAAAGCTCCACTATTTTTGACCTAATTTTCAGCATATTTATGAATATAACTTGTGATGACCTTCGCAAAATTTTGTTCCACAACACGCTTGTCTTCAAAGCGTAACACACGACTATCATAAGCCTAAAGTAACTCATAACATAGAATTTTTATCACGTTAAGAACCCTAGTCTCACCCCAATGGTACATGTTATAACATTCCCAACTGGTCGACTTTTGACGAGACTTATTTGTTCAATTCGTTTATCTTCTAAGCCTTCCAACCCTCTTGGTGCCTGTTATTCATGATCTTAAATATTTGTAACCTCCATGGTAACATGATTAACTTAAGTTATGTAAGGTGATCTTATTTATGAGCTTACATCATTGACTTACGACATACTCTTACGTACGAAAACATGGGGTGTACCACTGTTAGACTGTGTTGTTATCAAGTCTTATTCATTCCGTAAAATCCTTACTTGTTAGAGTAATTGAATTGTAATTCATGTTAGAAAACATGTTTAGGCTATGTGCTTATCCTGTTGAGGCCTAGTAAGGTTATTTCTATTGTTTTGAGTTATCTATTTTAACTGAAATTATATGCTCAGTCATGATTCTTAATTTGCATACCATATCTCTATCTCCGTTATCATTTAATGCTACTGACATGTTCTTATTCTTTTTGGTCTGACTCCTATGAGAATTATGAGCACGTGAAACTAGAGATATTAACTCATAAGTTGGGCCTAAGAGCCGGATTTTGAGTATTATTGTGGATCGGGTTGCGCGCCGCAACATGCCTTATTGGCTTATCTACTATTCTAGATTGGGATGCACGTCGTAGTAGGCCTTATAGGCTTTATATTAGCGTTAGGTCATGATCCGCCCTTCCGAAATCTGACATACCAATAGTGACCGCAGACACAGTAATTTTTATACACGTGCTTCGATGAGGGGCATTGATGCCAGGAATTCGTACAATGTTGAGTGAATGTGTGTGATGAGTGAGAATGAGATAGATAGATTCAGCACTATGCGAGTGTGAGTACTTGGAAATATCACAGTGATACCGTACTTTTGACATTGCATATTTAACATGTAGGCATAGATGTACCATTCCTTATGCTAGCTATACTTGACATGTTCTTATCTGCGTTGGTCTTTAATTGCGAAGTTGAAAGCATGTCTAAATTTCTATATTGTGAACAATCTAAATATGGAAGTTTTCTTTGAGTTGTTACTGTTATTCTCATTATGATATCCGTGTTGTCATTATATTGGTTCTGACTATATCCTTCTAAGCTCGTCACTACTTTCAGCCTGAGGTTAGTCCTATTACTTATTGAGTATGTTGGGTTGGTTGTACTCATACTACACTCTGCACTTCGTGTGCAGATCCAGGTACATCCGGATGCAGTGATTGCTAGATCGTTGCTAGTGCTTGCCTGGAGACTTCAAGGTAGCTACTATGACATCCGCAAATATTAACTCTCCTTTCTTTTATGTTTTTCTGTATCGTTCTATTATTCAGGTAGTTATACCAGTGTTGGTTTTATGTTGAGATATTGTAGTGCTCATGTACTCGATGACACAACGTTTTGGGATGGTTGTGGTAGAGTTACAACTATTTTATCAGTTATTATGAGCTGTTGAGCTTATAAATCATGTTTTATTTCAAATGCTTAGTTGTTATGTGATTGTCTGCTTGCCTAGTAATATGTTAGACACCATCACAACAATTGGGAATTTGAATCGTGACATGTACGAATCCATAAACTTAAAGTCTTGATCCGTGTATGCTTTTATCACCTCTTTTTGCCACAACACCTATCACGTTCTTTAATGTTGTTCCAATTCCGTAGCAATTCAAAGATACTGTATGTATTTGAAACTCAAGTTTTCATTGGCCAGTGTACATCATTAATGCCGCTCCATGGTCCAACACCTACTTGTAACTTGTAAACTTTGGAGCCTACCATTAGTGCTTTGGATTTCTTCAAGAAATTGGTGTCTTTTCCTTGACGTAGGATCAAAATACATAAAAACAAAATTACTAAATGCATAAAATAAAGGTAAAATGGACTCTGGGCCACTTATACTTGTACCCATTTGTCAATCTGGTAAATAATTTTAAAATTTTTCCATTTAAACTCTTGTACTTACGGAATGAGTACCAATAAACACCTCCCGCTGAATGTGTTCCTCAATCGCTATGACCTGACCGACACATCATATTCTTAACCTATTATTATTTGACATGTAATATGTAGGTCCCAATCACTTTTTACTAATTTATTGAAAAAAATTAAAATATTTCCTTTTTCTTCTTCTTCTTCTTCTTCACCATGGCAGTACCTGTTTTCATCCACCATTAACACCACCCTCATCCACTCTAAAATCCCCCAAATCAACAATAAACACCATCTTTCTCCACTCTAAACTCCCAAATCAATAAAAAAGTAATAAAAATACGAACAAAATCAGTAAAACCAAAAAGTTTGGACGAATCAGAAAAAAGAACTCTCTTCTGTTATCTTCTCCAAAATTATCTTTGAAAATCCCCAATTCTACTTCTACTTCTTCATTTTACATTTTCTGAACATAAATTTTAGAGAAACATTCAAAATCATCTCTAACATTTTCAATCTTCAACACTCAATTAATTGATTTTCTCAAAACTGAAATTATGTTCTTTGATTTTTTTCTAACCAGCATTTTCCTTTTCCTCTTTGAATAAAGGTGGGGGGAGGGAGTAGGAGGAGAGACGAGAAAAGAAACGGGGAAGGGAAGGGAATCAAGGCAACACAAAATGAAAGCCCGAAGGAAGAATGAGGGGAAGGGAAGCCGTGAGGTGAAGTTGGTTTTCAGCTTTTGCAATTTGTTTTCTTTGTTTTTCCTTTTTATTTGATTTCTTTATTCATTTTTAATATTTTTTTCATCAAAACTGTTATAATCACGCGCCTTTGTATAGTGGTTTGCACGTATTTAAGCCACGTCATTTAAGTCATTGTCACATAAGCATGGTCAATGGTCAAAGGTATTTATTAGTACTCATTTTTCAAGTACAAGTGTTCAAATGGTAAACTTGTAAGGTTATTTACCAGGTTTGTTTACCCTAAAATCTGAGTAACAATTAAATTTATATCGTGGTCTTAAAGATACGTAATTTAGTTTGATACTAATTGATAAGCCAGAAGATATATGGATAAGTTAAGTAAACAAGTTAAATCAAACCAGTGTATGAGCGCCTCGACCTCGAGCTACGATGACCTCGAGGAACACTAGTATGAACAATAAAGTAAAGGAAGGATAATAAAGCTAAGGAACAATTCTGATGAGAGATGAGTGAAAAAAGTAAGTGTGTATATTCTTTGCCAATGATTGATGATCTTTACAAATGAATAGGCTCCCCTTTATATAATAGGGGAATCCCAAATAAGGTACATTTCTATTTCTAGTAAGGAATCTAATTTGTACAGCTGTCTAACCGTCTAGTACGAATTCATAAAATCCTTTCCAGAATTACGCCTTGATATTTGTGCCACTATGGGAATCCCGCCCATTCTGTTACAAACCTATAATGGCACTATCTTGGGGTAGGTCATGCCCGGCCTCGGTATCCATCGTACACTTCGACCTTCAAGCCTTGCATTTCGTTATCAGGTTCGAGCTCGACCTACTAGGATTGCCCGATCCGTTCTGCACTCAGCCTCAGAGCGACCCCTCGATCCTATGAAATCGATCGTACCTGATTTCGACCGTATACAGATAATCCCCGCATTTCTTAGAATAGAATGATAAGAAACGTTTTGAGTCTCGAATTTTCGGAGTACCTGATAATGACATCATCCTTGTGACGAAATCGTTCGAAGTGACTGAAACGTCCCGTCGGTACGTTTCCCCAAAAAATTAAATACTTGAAAGTGGTGGTCGGCCACTAGTACCAGCGAAACGTCACCGCTCTTCTATAAATACAGGGTTCCTCCTCTCATTAAGAACTTTTAATTCCCTTTCGCAACTCCTCTGATCTCCTCTTCTCTTCATATCTTTCTCTTTCGCCACTAACTTCTCCGCCCTCTTAGTGCCAAAAGTTGTCAAATCTCATCTCTTTTCGCTTCTTTCTACCAGAAATAATGGCTAAAACTTCAAAAATCGTTCCTCAAAAAGAGGGAATTTCCTCTTCCTCTTCTCGATGCTTCTGGATTTTCACGAGATCGTTCCTGGTGGTTGCACCTTAAAAAAGACTTTATCATCGAAAATCCACTCGATGTTCCCGGTCGATGTGAGCATGCTTCGAGGTACATATATTCGATAAAGGAGAATCACCTTGAGGCCATAAAGAAGGACTGCGGTTGGGGGGATGGGGTCGTGGTACAGATCCCTACCCTCGAGAAGAGCATTACCACCCATGTGGAGGGGTTTTTAAGTGTGTACACTTACCCCTTCACGTTGGGTCCCCTCGATCCAATCGTGATCAATTTTTGCAAAAGATACCAAGTAACCCTCAGTCAAATCCATCCATCTTTCTGGCGAATAGTGATCATGCTTCTCTACGTCTCCAGCAAGGCCTAGGGTATCGAGTTCACCCGTAGCCACCATGTCCTCTAGTACCGGCCTCAACGCTTCCGAGGGTTGATCAAACTCCAACGCCGGTCGACCAAATCCTTCTTTGCCATCAAAGATGAAGATAAAGATCGAGGCTGGATGAGATGGTTCATTCGATTGATGACCATCGATATCATCCCCCAGGATCAAATGTCGTTCCCCAAAAAGTGGAACTTCGACCGTAAGTGGAGCATGTTTCCTCAGTAATTTTCTATACTTTGACTATTCTTTGCATGAAGTTCTTATTTTTATTTTCAGCGGTCCCTTGGATGCCCCATGTGATCCCTGAACTCGAAGACTAGGTCCGGAAACTGGCCGCAACCTCCTCGTATGACAAACGCAAATGGCGTGATTTATCGAAGGGCAAATGGGAAGCCAAACACCCCGCTAAAATCCTGGTACTTTCTTCTTTATCTGAAACACTTCCTTTCTAATACTTAATTTTTATTTATTAAGGCATTGGAGATTTCTCCGAAATGAGGCCAGCACCTCCCAGGGAGAAGATGGAGTCCCCGATTCCAATGTCGAAGAAGGACAATAAGAGAAAAATGGATTCGAAGCCCAAAGACGCTCAAAATAAAGCGGGGCTTGCTCAGAGACGCAGGAAGAATGTCATTCATGTTGACATAGAATCAATTCACCAGTTCATGGATGATGAAAACAATGAGGTCGAGGATCCGACTCTGGTGACCCGAACAAAAAAGCCAGTCGAGGCCGCCAAACCCACCGAAATCGAGATCCTACCTTATGATGAAAGGACCTAGAAGGAAGATAAGGGAAAATACCCCGACTCGCCCGATGTCGTGGTCGTTTCTCAACCTTCAGCTAGCACGCCAAAGTGGGCAGGTTTTGAAGCCCCTACGATCGAACTGAGAGCCTTGGGGGACCTCCTCGAGGTCATGACAATAGGTCACTCCCCATCGCTTCCGGCTTACTCCGAGGACGCCATTAGAGAAGCTCGGGCCCTGAAAACACCTGACTCGGGCGGAGTCCCTGGTGAGGATGTTCCTTTCTAGAGTTGCTTCACTAGAGTTGATGATGCCGACCTCATTGGTGCATCTTCGACCTTCGAAGAGGCCCAACGTCTCTTCTCTAAGGTAAGCCTTAACTCTTAACGTTGCAATTTCCTTTTTCTCGCCTTACTTTAACTAATAAATTCTTTTCTTTGTAGGCATTTTCTAAGTTCTAGGCCGAGCTGAGCCAGTGTGAGGTCGAGCTGAATAAATCCTTGGGTGAAGGGAAGGCCATGAGGCTCCTTTGTAATAAAAAGGAGGAAGATCTCAAATATCTTCGGGCAGAGTTAACCAAAGCTCGAGAATATGATGCCGAGATGGACAAGCATGTAACTATTGTTTTGAAGAGTATGGCCTTCTCGTTCCAACTGTGGAAGCTAATACTTCGATGTCTCAGCTGCAATAAAAGATGGAGATGATGGGGCAGCTTCGAGGCGAGGTTGGACGGGTTAATGCAGAGTGCAACCAATGGAAGTAAAAGATGGACCGCCTTGCTGCAGGGAAGGAAGTTGCACTAACTAAACTGGTAGCGGCAGAGACTCAGCTCAGGAATTTCAAAGAGAGCAGTTCGGCCCAGACCTAAAAGATTGCCGAGCTCGAGGCCAAACTTGCCAAAACTGAAGCCGACGGTGCTGGAGCCAGGGCCGAGGTAAAAAAGACTCAAATCACGGTTGATAAAACTGTTTTCGTGTATTAAGGGACAACGAGGCTGCTCAAATGGAGCTGAGGGAAGCTGCTGAACGAGAAAAGTGAAGAATTGACTTGGCCAGGGGCCAATCTTGGAGAGAGACCGTCAAGGAGATTCACGCTAGAGGCTTCGACCTCAATGAAGAGATTGCCCAAGCAAACGCGGATGAAGCCGATGCCAGATTTCTTATCTCCTCCTCCGATGATGACGACGATGGTGAAGGCAATCAAGGCGGGTCCGATAATGAAGAGGGGCCCGAAGCAGAACCCATTCCCGATGAAGAAGCTGCCCCCGAGGGAGAAGCTATTCCCGAAGGAGAAGTTTCTCCCGAAGGAGAAGCTGCTCCCGAGGTGTAGATAGGGATTTTTTCTTTTCCTTTTGTATTTTCTCTTCTGTTGAACCCTTGTACATATCACTTTTTTGAATATATATAAAATAAGAAATTTCTTTGAATTCCTTCTCAATATTTCTTGCTTTACAATTTTTTCGCAATAATTTTGTTCTTCGAACGGTGTATTCGAGATTCTGTATTAGATGGTTTCTTTGAAGTTTTCGTGGTTGAGTTCGAATAAGGTTCGAACCTTCGGGGCATATACCCTTTGTGTCGAATGACAGATCTTCGAGCCATGATCAAAATGTTTGTTGGGGCTCGGGGTAATTAAACCCTTGGGTTCGGATGGGGTGAGAATGAAGTCTCGAACCTTTAGTATATCTTCCCTTAGGCTCTTTTAAGGCGGGCCGTTATGGCCTCTAATAGATGGCTATTTATTTCCCCTTTTCAGCTAAAAAGACTTAGTGAAAATTTTTATGTTTGTGCCTTGACACGCATGTTTTACCCATTGGGTCTTTCTGAGGGTTTATTCGAAACCCCTTTTGTTTCTAATGCCTTAGCACAAGTTTGTGTGTAAGTAGTTTTGATACCTCTTGAGATTTTCTCGAGGGCTGATTTTATCGAAGCCCCTTGATTATTTTGCCGAGGGTAGCCTTTATTTAACCGACTTTTTGGAGTATTTGAAGGCCTTTAGTTCATAGCGAAAGTCGGATGTCTCCGAACTGCATCGTTTCGGCCGTAGCCTTTTCATATGACCCTAGTATTTAATATGGCCGTAGCCTTCAGGTGTGTCTCTTGGACTTGTTTTCCGATAGCATTTAGAACTTGTTCGAAATATTAGTCCCCGAGTGTGAAGGACTTGGCCTTTACGTTGAGGGGCCTCTTTGAGGTCTTACAAGTTCGAGTTTATATAACTCGAATATGTTGACTGCCGATGACAGTCCCCGAGTAGCCGAGGTGTACTTGTGTTTTGGGTATTGAGCCTTTTCTCACACAGAATCATAAGTATGGAGCTCGTATAGTAGAAAATTTCTTCAAGACAGAAATTGTTTAATATAGAAAGGATGCTTCTTTAGATAATTCATACATGCATACATGTTTTGCCATGGGGGCTCGGTTATTCTATATGGACACGGTTCCTTTGACCGTTTGGCCCATTACAAAGTTTTCCTATCGAGACCCTCTTAGGCGTGAAGTATTTTCCTTGAAATATTAGTCCCCGAGGGTGATGCCCCCCAGTATTCGAGGTTGATTGAAAAGAATCCTTGGATACTGTTAAATTCCCCTTAGGTAGCACATAGTTGTTGCCTCGTTAAAAACGTATTTGGGATAAAACCCGACCTATGGAAAAAAGAGTGCAACGCATGCTTTAAAATCTAAGGTCTTTGCATATAAGGGTTTCTCGATGTCTTCGATAGAGCACCTGCAATGATTTAGTCTCGAATACAAATGGAAAAAGGAGAAGATCATACCTTAGCAATAATATCGTTTGAGCAGTGATACATTCCAATTGTTGTTCGCCTTCCATCGTGCTAATTTTGTAAGATCCTTTTCAGATGACTCGCTATGGTCCTTCCCAATTTCGGCCTAGTTTCCCTTCATTCGGGTCCCGAGTATTGAGGGTGACTTTCCTGAGAACTTAGTCCCCGACTCCGAAGTGACGAAGGTTGGCCCTTCTGTTATAACACCTCTCGATCCTTTGCTTTTGTGCGGCCATTCGAACAAGTGCAACTTCTCGTTTTTCATCCAATAGTTTGAGGCTAGTGTTCATAGCCTCATGATTTGATTCATCAGTTGCATGCTGAAACCTGACGCTAGGTTCCCCGAACTTGACTGAAATTAATTCTTCAGAATCATACACCAAGGAGAGCGGAGTTTCTCCCGTGCTGGACTTTGATGTCATTCGATATGCCCAACGGACCTCGGGTAAAACCTCTCTCCATTTCCCCTTAGCGTCACTCAACCTTTTCTTCAAGTTTTGAATAATAGTCTTGTTTGTGTGACTCGGCCTGGCCGTTTGCGCTTGGGTTATATGGCGTCAATAAGATCCTTTTTATTTTGTGTTATTCAAGGATCTTTGTTACCTTGCTGCCGATGAATTGCTTCCCGTTATCACATATGATTTCAGCGGGTATCCCTAACCGACACACGATGTGATCCCATATGAAGTCTATGACATCTTTTTCTCTTACTTTCTTGAAGGACTGCGCTTCCACCCATTTGGAAAAGTAGTCAGTCATAAAAAAAATGAATTTAGCTTTACCTGGTGCTGTTGGCGGGGGCCGACGATGTCCATCCCCCATTTTATGAATGGCCACGGGGATAGGTCTGAATGGATTTGTTGACCGGGCTGATGGATCATCGGTGCAAACCTTTGGTAATTGTCGCATTTTCGAACAAACTCCTTAGTGTCTTTCTCCATGCTATCCCAGTAATACCCAGCTCTAATAATTTTGTGAATCAAAGAGTCAGTGCCGGAGTGGTTCCCACAAGTGCCTTCGTAGATTTCTCGTAAGACATAATCAGTGTCCCCCAGTCCTAAGTATACTGCCAATGGTCCATCAAAGGTCCTCCTGTACAACGTTCTGTTCTCATCTAGTGTGAATCGGGTTGATTTATTTCGTAGAGCTCTCGACTCTTTAGGGTCCGGAGGGAGATTTTTGTGCTTCAAATACTCAACATATTTATTCCTCCAATCCCAAGTCAAACTTGTAGAGTTTATCTCAGCATGACCTTCCTCGACCACAGACCTTGAAAACTAGACAAAAGTCTCAGGGACAACATCATCTTCTTTGACTGATGAACCCAAATTCGCAAGTGCGTCGACCTCACTGTTTTGCTCCCGAGATATATGGTCCAACGTCCACTCCTGGAAGCGGTGCAATTTCAAATGTAACTTGTCTAAATATCTTTGCATTCTATCTTCTCGAACCTCGAAGCTTTTGTTCACTTGATTCACCACCAACAGAGAGTCACACTTGGCCTCGATGACCTCTGATCCCAGGCTTTTGGCTAATTCGAGACCTGCAATCATGGCCTCGTACTCGGCCTCATTGTTAGTTAACCTAAAAGTTTTGATAGATTGTCTAATAGTGCTACCCGTAGGTGGTCTTAAAACAATGCTGATCCCGGACCCTTTCACGTTCGAGGCACCGTCTGTGAAGAGGGTCCATACCCCTGATGATGTACCCGACTTTAGTAGAAATTCCTTTTCTACTTCGGGTATGAGGGTAGGTGTAAAGTCAACCACAAAGTCTGCTAGAATTTGAGACTTGATAGTCGTTCGGGGTTGATATTCAATATCGTACCCACCAAGTTTGATGGACCATTTGGCCAATCGGCCTGATAAACTCGGGCATGCGCAAAACATTTCGAAGTGGATAAGTAGTTAACACACATATGGGGTGACATTGGAAATATGGCTTTAATTTTCTAGATGCACTTATTAATGCAAGCGCTAACTTCTCTAAATATGGATACCTGGTTTCAGCATCTCCTAATGTTCGACTTACATAATAAACAGAAAATTGTGTACCTTGCTCTTATCGAACTAGCACGTGACCTTGCTTTCTCGATTTATCTCGAGGTTGTCAGATCAATGTGCTAACTTCTCTAAATGTGGATACCTGGTTTCCACATCTCCTAAGGTTAGACTTACATAATAAACAGAAAATTCTGTTGCTCGAACATTTTATTAACTAGGAGTTGGTATGTAGCTCCCATATTTTTTAGCTCGAAGGGCATTACATTGTAATAATATATTCCATACTTGGTGATAAATGAGGTCTTTTGCTGGTCCTCCGGGTTCATTTGAATTTGATTGTACCTGGAGTAGGCATCGAGAAAGGTAATGATCTCGTGGTCGGCCGTGGCGTCGATCATACGATCGATTTTAGGCAGTGGAAAAGAGTCTTTAAGGCATGCCTTGTTCAAATCCTTGTAATCTATGCACGTTCTAAGTTTGTTTCCTTTTTTAGGAACTACGGCCACATTGGCTAACCATTCAGGGTATTTCACTTCCCTAATGGACCCTATTTTGAGAAGTTTAGTTACTCGTCCTTTATGAATGCATGCTTTACCTCGGACTGGGGCCTTCTCTTTTGCTTCATCGATTTAAACCTGGGGTCGAGACTTAGCCGATGTGTTGTTATCTCTAGTGGGGTCCCTATTATGTCTAAATGGGACCAAGAAAAACAATCTATGTTATTGATAAGGAATTGAATGAGTTTTTTTCCTGAGTTCGGGAGTTAATCCCGTTCCCAAGTATACCTTCCTTTCGGGCAGGTGCTCGATCAATATCACCTACTCTAGCTCCTCGATCGTTGACTTTGTTGCATCTGATTCCTCGGGAATGAAGAAATCTCGAGGGGTAAGGAAATCCTCTTCCTCGTCCTCGATTACCTGTTCCTCGGGCTCGATCGGGGCTGGGGACGGTGATTGCTATTTAGTCAACTGCTTGTCTTTGATGTTCAATTTTTCTGAAATCGGAGGTACCGGTGTCAAATCATGAACTGCAAACATTTCCTTTGTTGCGTGTTGCTCCCCGTAAACTATTTTCACACCATTTTTTATTGGAAACTTCATCATTTGGTGAAGGGTTGATGGTACCGCCCTCATGTTATGGATCCATGGCCTTCCGAGCAATGCATTGTACCTTATGTCACCTTTGATGACATGAAATTTTGTGTCCTGTATGGTCCTGGCTGTGTTTACTGGTAGGATTATCTCTCCCTTTGTTGTTTCACTAGCCATGTTGAAGCCGTTTAGGACTTGAGATGCAGGTACAATTTGATCTAGCAGTCCAAGCTGCTCTACGACCCTCGACCTGATTATGTTTGCCGAGCTACCTGAATCCACAAGAACAAGTTTAACTTGAATTTTATTTAGTAAAATAAAAATTACCAGGGCATCGTTGTGTGACTGAGAGAAGCCTTCTGTCTCCTCGTCGTTGAATGTAATGGTGCCTTTGGGCATGTAGTCTCGGGTCCGTTTCTCTCTCGTAATCAACACTTTGGTGCGTTCAAAAATAGGTCCCTGTGGGATGTCGATCCCACCAACGATCATGTGGATGATATGCTGAGGTTCCTTTTGCTCATTCTTTCTATTGGTGTCTCTTTCCCTGAAGTGATATTTGGCCTTGTCACTGAGGAATTCGCGAAGGTGACCTTCGTCGAACAATTGAGCTACCTCTTCTCTCAATTGTCTACAGTCCTCAGTCCTATGGCCATGTGTACCATGATATTTACACATTAAGTTAGGATTCCTTTGAGAAGGGTCAGTTTGTATAGGTTTGGGACACCTGGTGTCTTTAATCCTTCCAATGGCCAAAACGATACCCGAGGCATCGACGTTGAAGTTGTACTCCGATAATCGAGGTGCTTCCGCGGGTCCAATGTGCTTATCTAATCCATTCTTTCTCATTAGTCCCCGAGTGTGCCGACCTGTTATTCCTTTGCTCTGTAGCATATGGCTGATACCGTTCCTTGTTTGAGCTCGGCTCCCTATTGGTATCCCTCGAGTCTTTCACTGCCAACCTGTTCGGATAAATTGAACTCGAGGGGGCTCCAAACTGGTCGTCCTCGACCCTAATCTTTGATTGATATCGATTGTGCACGTCCGCCCAAGTTATGGAAGGATACTCAATTAGGTTTAAATTCAACTGTTGCGATGCTATCGAGCTCTGCTCGTTTAACCCCCGGGTGAAAGCTTAAACGGCCCAATCATCGGAGACCCACGGTAACTCCTTTCGTTCCATCTGAAATCGAGAAACGAACTCCCTCAACATTTCGTTGTCCCTTTGTTTAATCTTGAAGACGTCCAATTTCCTCGTTGCTACCTTCATAGCACCAGCGTGTGCCTTTACAAATGAATCTGCCAACACGGCGAATGAATCGATAGAGTTCGGGGGAAATTTGTGATACCAAATCATTGTTTCCTTAGACAAGTTTCCCCAAATTTTTTTAGCAAAACAGACTCGATCTCATCGTCCTCTAAGTCGTTTCCATTTATACTGCATGTGTATGTAGTGATGTGTTCATTAGGATTGGTGGTCCCGTTGTATTTAGGTATGTCCGACATGTGGAACTTCTTTGGAATAGGCTTCGGGGCTGTGCTCGAGAGAAAAGGCTTTTGCACGAATTTTTTGGAATCCAAACCCTTTAAAATCAAAGGTGCCCCTGGTATTTGATCGACTCGAGAGTTGTATGTCTCCACCATTTTGTCATTATCTTCGATCCTTGATCATGCTCAACTATGTCTATTAAAATACTAAGCGGGCGTTTCAATATAATTCGGGTATTTTGCCTAGAGTCGAATCCCACAGGGAATTAACGTATCAAATGTCGTCTTTAGATTACTAGATTCTCAATAGTCAAATTTCTCAAACGTTGTGTATATCACTTTGTGTTGTTTATACTACTACAGCTGAACAGAAATAATAAACTTAATATTAACTAACAATAAGATGTAAACAATTGGATTAAAGGTCTAAGGTTATGGTTTTCCCCCAGTTGGTTAACTTCCTTCTTGTATACTTCCTATAGTTTTGATTTAGTTGTCTCTATCAATCATGAACACTCTAGTTACCATAAATCTCTCTCAAGTAATTATAATTTAATAGACGCACTCTCTCAAGTTACGCTAGCTAGATTGCATTACAGTTCACTTTAGATTGCACCTGAGGTATCATTATCTCTAATCCAACCTTTAAACCCTCGGTTATGACTCTCGCCTATAATGCGGGAGTGGTGTTGTTCAAACAACTACCTAAATATGCACTCTCTCTCTCAAGTAGATATATAATAAATAGGCACACCTAATTGATGGCCTTTCAATCAACTACAACAAGAACGTAGTTGAAAAAATAGAGATTAACAACCAACCAAAACTATATTAATATCATAATAAAGTCATCCCCCAACGAGTTCCACCAAAACCTTAGATTAGAAAAGTTAGCTACTCATAACAATAATGAAAAATACAAAATAATTCATGAACAATGATAAAAAAAATACAAGAGAAGCAGATATGGATTGATGTCCAATTGCCCTCCTTGCCTCTTTAGGTCGAATTTGTGTCCAAAATATGTCCAATCTCTCAAAAATGTCGTTCTGCCATGTATATATACTAATTAGGGTCGGGACCAAATAATTATACCTTCTCCTATGTGAAAAATGACAAGTTTCAAGGCCGCCACTAGCGCGGCCGCGCTAGAGGTCGCGCTAGTGGGGTTTTATTCTGCCCCAATCCACGCCAGGTCCACAGTCGCAGTTTCGATCGCGTTTTTGACCCTGTTCCCTTTCGAATTTGGAAAAACCTAAAACATGAAAGTTGTAGCCCTTTGAGTTATCTGTCCAAATATATATTATATAGCCCAATTAAAGTTCCTATAAAAAAGTTATGTCTATTTTACTAGACAGTGGACAATATACCTGCTCGAGTCTTCGTTTGTTCTCAACTATCAAATTTGAACCCCGAACACGATCCCGACTTAATTCCTTGAGATTTTACTCAGATTTAAAAGCTACACATAACTTAAATTCATTCCATAACATCTATATAGCTCAAAATCACTCCTACAAGGCATAAAACACAAAGTTAGTGCAAAACACTAGCGATTAAAGATCAAACTCAATTAAATTGCAGTAAACTAGAGTGTAATAAGCGACTAAAATACGCGATTATAGCCTATCATCAACACCCCACACTTAAACCATTGCTCGTCCTCGAGCAATCAAACTACACTTTATATAGACACGACCTTTTTAAGCAATTCTCCTAACTCATCATATCAAGAATATTTAAAATAGACTAAGTACTAAAGCGTAACATCTTCACCTCAAGATTTGACTCACAAGTACCACACATTATTCACAGCTCACCCACTTACTCTAACATAGATGTCACTGACATTACCTTTCCTTCATGAATCAAGTGTCCTCACACAACAAAAGAGATTAGTTCCACACAATAAAATTTAAGAACACATAGGAACTTAAGATAGAAAGAATTCACTTACTCTCAGAAATAACATTCATGTGCCAGAAAAGATGCACCATAGGCTTGCCTGTAGTGTACTACTCTACTAACCGAGCTCATTCAGTCTAGAATCAAGTAGAACTTTATTTGATTGTAATGTAGGCTGTGGGACGGGTAGGATATATTTAGATATAAGAGTGACTACACCTCCCTAAACACTTTAATACATATACTTTAACATTCAAACCACATACTTATGTCAAACCAAAATCCTAATTCACATCAATGTTATTACCCCATACTTCTTTAAGCACAATTACATCCAGAGTCACCACTTGTCAAGGAATATTTATTTTTCACAACAACACAACTATTTTTTTCCTTTTTTTTTTCAAGTGACTCTTACTTTTTCAAAATAGTGCACCTTTCTCCTTATTTCATTAGTTCCACTCAAAATCCAAACCAACCACCCCACACTTTAACTTTTACACAGTTCATAACAATTCAAGTGCTCATGAGAGGCTAAAAGGTTCAAATAGATAGTTCGTTCAATCAAATGGGTAAGGCTTGTAATGTGGTTGCCAAAGAAACAGGATTACAGGCTCAAAGAGGTTAACTACGATACATAACAATTAGGCGGGTAAAATATACATAGCTGGCTCAAAAAAGAAACGCCTATATCACTTCCAAGACTGAACAAAACTACTGCTTCGCTTTGCAAACACGCGGGGCAAGTTCCAGACATCAAATGCAATGCACAGAATAACACACAAACCTCACACACACATGGCACATAACTCACTCAGGATTGGATTCATCAAGACACTCTAGTCAAAGCAGTCAAGCAAATTTTAAATCATACAATTTAAGGTACTTATACAAGAGTCAAAAACTGAACCTAAGCGTCACAACCAAAGTACTCGCTATTCTCAAGTAATAACAAAGTCAAGAGATATTACTTCAATTAAAAACACAACAAAATGGCTCCTCTTCCTAAAAGAACTAACTACACCCGATTCAAACAAAACCGTTGCAAAAGAAGCGTGGCACAAAGAAAATCAAGGGGGAATTGCTACACTATCTAACAAAAGATTTTTTTTTTTTAAGACTTAAACCAAGCGCCAAAATTTGATCACGCTCAACTATTTCTATTAAAAGACTAAGCGGGCGTTGCAAATATAATCCGGGTATTTTGCGTAGAGTTGAATCCCACAGGGAATTAACGTATCAAATGCCGTCTTTAGATTACTAGATTCTCAATAGTCAAATTTCTCAAACGTTGTGTATATCACTTTGTGTTGTTTATACTACTACAGCTGAACAGAATAATAAACTTAAGATTAACTAACAATAAGATGTAAACAATTGGATTAAAGGTCTAGGGTTATGGTTTCCCCCCGTTGGTGAACTTCCTTCTTGTATACTTCCTATAGTTTTGATTTAGTTGTATCTATCAATCATGAACACGCCAGTTACCATAAATCTCTCGCAAGAAATTATGATAATTTACTAGACGCACTCTCTCAAGTTACGCTAGCTAGATTGTATTACAGTTCACTTTAGATTGCATCCGAGGTATCGTTATCTCTAATCCAACCTCTAAACCCTCGGTTATGACTCTCGCCTATACTCCGGGACTGGTGTTGTTCAAACAACTACCTAAATATGCACTCTCTCTCAAGTAGATACATAATAAATAAGCACAGCTAATTGTGGGCCCTTCAATCAACTACAACAAGAACATAGTTGAACAAATAGAGATTAACAACCAACCAAAACTATATTAATATCACAATAAAGTCATCCCCGAATGGGTTCCACCAAAACCTTAGATTAGAAAAGTTATCTACTCATAACAATAATGAAAACTACAAAATAATTCATGAACAATGATAAAAATTACAAGAGAAAGAGATATGGATTGATGCCCAATTTCCCTCCTTGCCTCTTTAGGTCGAATTTGTATCCAAAATATGTCCAATATCTCAAAAATTCCGTTCTCCCATGTATATATACTAAGTAGGGTCGGGCCCAAACAATTTACCTTCTCTTACGCGAAAAAGGACAAGTTTCCAGGCCGCCACTAGCGCGGCCGCGCTAGAGGTCGCGCTAGTGGGGTTTTATTCTGCCCCAATCCGCGTCAGATCCCGCAGTCGCAGTTTCGATCGCGTTTTTTACCCTGTTCCCTTTTTGGAAAAACCTAAAACATGAAAGTTTTAGTCCTTTGAATTAGATTTCCAACTACATATTATATAACCCAAATAAAGTTCGGATAAAAAATTTATGTCCATTTTACTAGACAGTGCATAATATACCTTCTCGAGTCTTCGTTTGTTCTTAACTATCAAATTTGACCCCGAACACGATCCCGACTTAATTCCTTGAGCTTTTACTCAGATTTCAAAGCTCCAAATCACTGAAATTCGTTCCATAACATCTATATAGCTCGAAATCACCCCTACAAGGCATAAAACACACAGTTAGTTCATAACACTAGCGATTAAAGCTCAAACTTAATTAAAGTGCAGTAAACTGGATTGTAATAAGCGACTAAAATATGCAATTATAGCCTATCATCAATCCTCTATTCTCTCGACTCGATTCTTTTGGTGAGTTCTTCGAGCATTTTCATGATTGTAGGGTCAGCCCCTGATCCATTATCATTCGACCTTTCTGGCACCGGCTCAGTACGACGAGTGGTATCTGGCTCAACCATGCTCGGAGTTTTTTGTTGACTTTGTAGCTGAGCGATAGCAATCTGCTGAGCTTGTAATATTTTGAAGATTACTTGGAGGCTAACTGCTCTATCTCCTAGACCCTGTGTTCCTTTACCACCAGGTCGGACCTCCCTGCGTACACTCCCTCCGATGTCTGCACCTAAGTCCGCATTTAGAGCAACGTGTGAACCAACATCGACTGGCTCTGTAATTGGCACTACCCCGGGGTTAAGCGGTGGTACACCGGCCCCTGAAGCAACTACATTATCATTTTTCCCATGAATTCTAAGACCATCATTGCCGTGTACGGGTGTGGTTTTTGAGTTCGACATGTTTCAACCTTAAAACAAAGAATCTTTGACAAGAACAAGTGTGAAAATAATGTGTGTTATCAAAATCAACACTGGAATAATCACTATTATCTTTAGCCCCACGGTGGGCGCCAAACTGTTTACCCTAAAATCTGAGTAATAATTAAATTTATATCGTGGTATTAAAGATACGTGATTTAGTCTGATACCAATTGATAAACAAGAAGATATATGGATAAGTTAAGGAAACAAGTTATATGAAATAGTGTATGAGCGCCTCGACCTCGAGCTACGATGACCTCGAGGAACACAAGTATGAACAGTAAAGTAAAGAAAGGATAATAAAGTTAAGGAATAATTCTGATGAGAGATGAGCGAAAAAAGTAAGTGTGTATATTCTTTGCCAATGATTGATGATCTTTACAAATAAATGGCTCCCCTTTATATAATAGGGGAGTCCCAAATAAGGTACATTTCTATTTCTAGTAAGGAATCTAATTTGTACAGTTGTCTAACCGTCTAGTACGAATTCGTACAAATCCTTTCCGGAATTTATGCCTTGATCTTTGTGCCATTGCGGGAATCCCTAACATTCTGTTACAAACCTATAACGGCACTATCTCGGGGCAGGTCATACCCGGATTCGGTATCCATCGAACACTTCGACCTTTGAGCCTTGCATTCCATTATCAAGTTCGAGCTCGACCTACTGGGCTTACCGGTCCGTTCTTGTTAGTAAATTGTATTTCTGTAAACTAAAAAAATAAATATTTTGAAAATACAGAAAACAGTGAGAAACCTCACTAGCGCGGGCTCTAGCGCGGGCTTAGCGAGATCGTGCTAGTGGGATTTATCTGGGATAGTAAGAAACCTGACTAGCGCGACCACTAGCGCATGCTGAGCGCGGGCGCGCTAGTCCATGCGTCCTTAGCTTTTCTTCAAAAAAAAAATACAAGAACAAACCAAGCCCGCTGAGAAAACAGTGTGTCCTTAAGAAAATTATTCCCCTCAAGTACCCGAGGTTTTGGAATATATCCTCCCAGGATAGAACGATTTAACTCACCAACGTATCGGTACCAAAAACTCTGATGATCGGCGAACCACTAGATGGTCGTAAAACACACTGGAATATTTTTGTGCAGAAGAAGAAGAAGAAGATCAAAAAATATAGTAAGTAAAGATTCTGGGATTCAAGGCATATTTATAGCCAATTTCGTACTGTTTCTGAAAAGATTTTGCAACCTTTTAGAATAGCCATAGCTGTTGGAAGAAGATTGCGGGAAAATTAAAAACAGATATAAAATAATCCGGGAAAGAAAAACGGACCAGACCTTTGTCTAAAAATATTAATCAATCAATCGATCTTTGACCAAATCCGAATCCGAAGCCAAAGCCGAAGCCGAGCGAGCGACGAAGACGACGGCGCGAGGGTTGCCTTCTTCTCAACTCCTTAAGAGCTAGAAGAATATCTTCTCTATATATATACACATAGATTTTCTTTCCTTCTTCCAATGAGGGACAAAGTACACTAATTCAAAATTTTACTTCCCTCCATTTATTTTTCCACCATTTTCCATTCGCTCTCTTTAAGCTACACCAAGATTAAAATTAAGCTACACTAGGCTTAAAGACCAACAATCCTCGCATGAATGGGGAATGCTTATAAAATAAAGGAATGTACGGACGTATGTGTGTTTTACATGCAAGAATTAATTGCAGCTGGATAACTAGGTTTCTCTTTGAACTTTTCCATAATGAACTTATATCGGATATACTCGGTCAATCGTTAGATTTGATATCTTTGAACCATCGAGCTTTGTTGAATACCTAGACAACATAAGTCACACAATCAATCCTTAACCATCTATGGTTCTCACGGTTGTGTTTGTTTCAGCCATGAACACCGCCTGGTTTCATGAGTGCTTAGAGAATGGGCCTTTACTTTCATTACCCTTGAAGCGGCTTACACTTCACACTCACATAGGTGATTTCTAAACGTGTAATCCTAAAGACACATTATCTGGTCATATATTTCCAGACTTAGCAAATCATTAAAGATCTTTAAGCTTTATTGACTCATCAAAAAAGCCTTAATGCTTTACCTTGATTTCTGAACATTGTCTTCATCACGAGAATGGGTTGAGTTATTTGACAATGTTGAACCGTCATTCATGACTTTGTTTGATCTCTTTGAACTTAGATCTTGGAATCTCCAGTCTGCTAGGTAGAGTTTCCGCCATGATGACTTGTCTTAGGCCTTAACCCCATTCATTTTGATGATCTTTCAACTGTCTCTCTAGATAGGCCTTTTGTAAGTGGATCCGACACGTTATCTCTTGACTTTACATAGTCAATTCTGATAACACCACTAGAGAGTAGTTGTCTAATGCTATTATGTCTCCGTCGTATATGACGAGATTTTCTGTTATACATACTGCTCCCGTCCCTCCCTATTGCCGCTTGACTATTGCAATGTATACAAATAGGTGCCAAAGGTTTGGGCCAAAATGGAATATCTTCCAAAAAATTCCAGAGCCATTCAGCTTCTTCACCGGCCTTATCTAAAGCTATGAATTTAGATTCCATTGTAGAACAGGCGATGCATGTTTGTTTTGATGATTTCCAATACACTGCTCCACCCCCAATTGTGAAAACATATCCACTCGTGGATTTAACTTCAGATGATCCGGTGATCCAATTTGCATCACTATATCCCTCGATCACGGAGGGATATTTGTTATAATGCAAAGCATAGTTTTGGGTATGTTTCAGATACCCCAAAACTCGTTTCATTGCCATCCAATGTATTTGATTGGGATTACTTGTAAATCGACTCAGTTTTCTAATAGAACATGCTATATCTGGTCGCGTATAATTAATTATATACATCAGACTTCCCAATACTCTTGCATAGTCCAGTTGTGAGTCACTTTCACCTTCATTCTTTTGAAGTGAATAACTCACGTCAATTGGAGTCTTGGCAATTTTGAAATCCAAATACTTGAACTTGTCAAGTACCTTTTCAATGTAGTGAGACTGGGATAATGCTAGACCTTGTGGAGTCTTGTGAATTCTGACTCCTAAGATCACATCATCAACTCCTAAGTCTTTCATATCGAATTTGCTAGCCAACATGCATTTTGTAGCATTTATATCTGACATGATTTTGCTCATTATCAACATGTCATCAACATATAAACAAACAATGACTTCATGACCCGGAGTGTTTTTAATGTAAACACATTTGTCGCACTCGTTGATTTTAAACCAATTGCCAAAATTGTTTGATCAAATTTGGCATGCCATTTTTTGGGTGCTTGTTTAAGTCCATAAAGCGACTTAAAATTTTTGCACACTTTCTTTTCTTTACCAAGAAACACAAAACACTCAGGTTGTTCCATGTAAATCTCTTCCTCCAATCTTCCATTTAAGAAAGTTGTTTTAACATCCATTTGATGGATTTCAAGACCATACAAGGCCGCTAATGCCACTAGCATCCTAATAGATGTTATCCTCGTTACTGGCGAGTAAGTGTCAAAGTAATCAAGGCCTTGTTTTTGTCTATAACCTTTGACAACAAGTTTTGCCTTATATTTGTCAATAGTGACATCGGCTTTCATTTTCCGTTTAAAGATCAATTTCGGACCTAAAGGCTTATTTCCAGGAGTAAGATCAACCAATTCCCATGTATGGTTATCCAAAATTGATTGAATCTCACTATTGACTCCAAAACGCCGAATCAGAAGACGACATAGCTGCTTTAAAAGTTTGAGGTTCATTTTCAAGCAAGAATGTCACAAAATCTGGTCCAAAGGAAGTAGATGTTTTTTGATGTTAGCTACGCCTTAGATCTTCTACACTTGGAGTATTTTACCTTGGTTCTTCTCGAGGACTTTAGGTCTTTCACTTAACGACTCGCATTCAGTTTTATACGAATAAATGCTTTCAAAGAATTCAACATTATCTGATTCGATTACCGTATTAACATAAATCTCGGGATTATCGGATTTATGGATCAAAAATCGACATGCTTTACTTTTTGTAGCATATCCAATGAAAACACAATCTACTATTTTTTTTCCTGATTTTAAACCTTTTAGGTAAAGGAACTTGTACCTTTGCTAGACACCCCCACATTTTGAAATATTTCAAGTTAGATTTTCTTCCTTTCCATTTTTCATATGGAATAGATTGCGTTTAGTTGTGGGGTACTTTGTTGAGTATTCGGTTAGCTGTAAGGATAGCTTCCCCTCATAAACTCTGCGGTAATCCAGAACTTATTAGTAAAGATTTCTTTTAATGTCCGATTTTTTCTTTCTGCAATTCCATTGGATTGAGGTGTGTAAGGTGCAGTAATTTGATGGATAATTCCATATTCCGAACATATTTCTGCAAACGTAGATTCATATTCTCCACCTCTATCACTTCTAATCATTTTGATCTTTTTATTCAATTGATTCTCTACTTCATTCTTGTATTTCTTAAATACTTCAATTGCTTCATCCTTACTATTAAGCAAATAAATATAACAATATCGAGTGCAGTCATCAATAAAAGTAATAAAACACTTTTTCCCACCTCGAGATGGTGTCGACTTCATATCGCAATTGTCAATATGAATTAAAATTAAAGGATTTGAATTCTTTTCAACAGACTTATAAGGATGTATTACAAACTTAGTTTCCACACATATTTGACATATCGATTTATTACACTTGAATTTAGTCAATACTTCTAAATTAATTTACTTCCGTAAGGTTTTATAATTGACATGTCCTAAACGAATATGCCATAAATCATTTGACTCCAACAAATAAGAAGAAGATGAAATTTTATTCATACTATCAACAACCATTACGTTGTGTTTGAAAAGGCCCTCCGTAGCCTTTTCCAACATACATTTCATTCTTGCTCACAACAACTTTATCAGAAACAAATACACATTTGAATCCATTCTTCACAAGGAAAGAACTAGAAACTAAATTCTTCCTAATAGTAGGAACATGAAGAACGTTGTTGACATTAACACCTTGCCGGAAGTCATCTTTAAGAATATCTTCCCATAACCTTCAATATTGGCTGTTGAATTATTTCCCATGGAAATCTCTTCTTCGGGACCAACAGTAGATTAAGTCGCAAATGCTTCTTTGACAGCACAAACTTGTGGAGTGGCTCAGGAGTCAATCCACCACTCCTTTGGATTTCCAACTAAGTTGCATTCCGAAAGCATCGCACAAAGATCATCAATGTCATCATTCTTCTCCACTATGTTGGCATGTCCCTTCTTCTTATCCTTTTTCGGGAGACGACAATCAGGGGCTTTGTGACCAACTCTTCCACAGTTGTGGCAGTTGCCCTTGAATTTCTTTTTGTTCTGCTCCTTAGTCTGTCCAGAAGATCTTTTCCTCTTCTTACTTTTTAGAGCAGTCTCCTCAACGATATTAGCTCCCATGATCGTTGAATTTCCACGAGACTTCTTCTCGGCTATTTTGTTGTCTTCCTCAATCTTGAGACGAATCACAAGATCTTCCAACTTAATTTTTTGCGCTTGTGCTTAAGATAGTTCTTAAAATCTCTCCATGAAGGAGGAAACTTTTCAATCATTTCAGCCACTTGAAATGCTTCATTCACGACGATATCTTCAGCAATAAGGTCGTGAAAAATAAGTTGAAGCTCCTGAACTTGGGTTCCCACAGTTTTGCTATCTATCATTTTATAGTCTAGAAACTTGGAAACCACAAATTTCTTCAAACATGCATCTTCCATCTTGTACTTCTTCTCAAGTGCGTCCCATAATTCTTTTGAAGTATTCATCGCACTGTACACATTGTACAAGTCATCCTCTAAAGTGCTTAGGATATAGCCTTTGCAAAGAAAATCTGCCTGCTTCCATGCTTCAACAATCATGAACTTCTCGTTGTCCGGCATGTCCTCAGCAGGCACTGGAGGTTCTTCACTAGTGAATTTCTGCATACCAAGTGTGGTAAGCCAGAAGAACACCCTTTGCTTCCATTCTTTGAAGTTGGCTCTAGAAAATTTCCCCAATTTTTCTGCCGGTGGAACAGCAGCCTGACTTGACGAAGCTATCGTCGTTGCCGCAAAAGTCATAGAAGAATTTCCGTTATCAATTGCCATTTCTGACTATCAACAACAGAAGAGTTCAATTAATGGAAAAACCAGAACAGTAAACAATACTGTAATTAACAATAAACAGTATGTATAATAAATAAAAATCAAAGTTTTTATATACTGTTTCACAGAAAACGATGAACTTTTTTATGTTCTTCAAATCATTTTTTGAATTTCAAAACTCTGATGAAGTTTTTATATCTTCAAATCAGAATAATAAAATTCAGAAGGAGTACAAAACACACAAGTTTTAATCTCCACAAACAGAATACAGGAAAAAAAATATAATTTCCTTAAGATTGTTAGTAAACTGTATTGTTGTAAAATAAAACAATAAATTTTCTAAAAATAGTGAGAAACCTCACTAGCGCGGGCTCTAGCGCGGGCTTAGCGCGAGCGCGCTAGTGGGATTTATCTGGGACAGTAAGAAACCTGACTAGCGAGATCACTAGTGTGTGCTGAGCGCGGGCGCGCTAATCCAGGCGTCCTTAGCTTTTCTTCAAAATAAAAAATAAAAAAAAATACAAGAATAAACAGAGCCCACTGAATACACAGTGTGTCCTTAAGGAAATTATTCCCACAAGTACCCAAGGTTTTGGAATATATCCTCCCAGGATAGAACGATTTAACTCACCAACATATCGGTACCAAAAACTCCGGTGATCGGCGAACCACTTGATGGTTGTAAAACACACTGGAATATTTTTGTGCAGAAGAAGAAGATGAAGATCAGAAAATTTAGTAAGTAAATGTTCTGGGATCCAAGGCATATTTATAGCCAATTTCGTACTGTTTCTGAAAAGGTTTTGAAACCTTTTAGAACTCCCGAAAAGGTTTTGCAACCTTTCAGAACAGCCATAGCTTTTGGAACAGGTGTGAAGATTGTGGGAAAATTAAAAACGAATTTAAAATAATCCGGGACAGAAAAACGGACCGGACCTTTGTCTAAAAAAATTAATCAATCAATCGATCTTTGACCAAATCCGAATCCGAAGCCGAAGCCGAGCGAGCAACGACGACGACGGCGCGAGGGTTGCCTTCTTCTCAACTCATTAAGAGCTAGAAGAAGAGCTTCCCTATATATACATATAGATTTTCTTTCCTTCTTCCAATGAGGGACAAAGTGCACTAATTCAAAATTTCACTTCGCTCCATTTCTTTTCCCACCATTTTCCATTCACTCTCTTTAAGCTACACCAAGCTTAAAATTAAGTTACACTAATCTTAAAGACCAACAATCCCCCACATGAATGGGGAATGACTATAAAATAAAGAAATGCACGGCCGTGTGTGTGTTTTACATGCAAGAATTAATTGCAGTTGAATAAGTAGGTTTCCCTTTGAACTTTTCCACAGTGAACTTATATTGGATATACTCGGTCAATCGGTAGATTTGATATCTTTGAACCGTCGAGCT
>ML329180.1:0-41556 GCA_005239505.1 Nicotiana paniculata
ACTCTCTAGTGGTGTTATCACAATTGACTACGTAAAGTCAAGAGATAACGTGTCGGATCCACTAACAAAAGGCCTATCTATAGAGGCAGTTGAAAGATCATCAAAGCGAATGGGGTTAAGCCCTAGGACAGGTCATCATGGCGGTAACTCTACCTGGTAGACTAGAGATCCTAAGAGCTAGGTTCAAAGAGATCAAACAAAGTTATGAATGACGGTTCAACATTGTCAACTAACTCAACCCATTCTCGTGATGAAGACAATGTTCAGAAATAAAGGTAAAGCATTAAGGCTTTTTGATGAGTCAATAAAGCTTAAANAATACACATTTAGGTATCACCTATGTGAGTGTGAAGTGTAAGCCGCTTGAAGAGGAATGAAAGTAAAGGCTCATTCTCCAAGCACTCATAAAACCAGGCGGTGTTCATGGCTGAAACGAACACAATCGTGAGAACCATAGATGGTTAATGATTGATTGTGTGACTTATGTTGTCTAGGTATACAACAAAGCTCAACGGTTCAAAGATATCAAATCTACTGATTGACCGAGTATATCCGATATAAGTTCACTGCAGAAAGTTCAAAGGGAAACCTACTTATCCAGATGCAATTAATTCTTGCATGTAGAACACACACACGTCTGTGCATTCCTTTAGTTTATAGCCATTCCCCATTCATGTGGGGGATTGTTGGTCTTTAAGCATGGTGTAACTTAAAGAGAGTGAATGAAAAATGGTGGGAAAAGAAATGGAGGGAAGTGAAATTTTGAATTAGTGCACTTTGTCCCTCATTGGAAGAAGGAAAGAAAATCTATGTGTATATATAGAGAAGCTCTTTTTCTAGCTCTAAAGAGTTGAGAAGAATGCAAGCCTCGCGCCTTCATCGTCGTCGTCGCTCGGCTCGGCTTCGGCTTCGGATTCGGTCAAAGATTGATTGATTAATATTTTTGGAAAAAAATTCTTTTCAAATTATTTAATTAATTAATGAAAATTTTCAAATCCGGAATGACCCGCAACCTGGTCCGATCCGACCCGTTTTTTTTCCCAGATTATTTTAAATCCGTTTTTAAATTTCCCGCAATATTCATACCTGTTCAAAACAGCTATGGCTGTTCTGAAAGGTTGCAAAACCTTTTCAGAAACAGTACTAAATTGGCTATAAATATACCTTGAATCCCAGAATTTTTACTTACTAAATTTTCTGATCTTCTTCTTTTTCTTCTGCATAAAATATTCCAGTGTGTTTTACAGCCTTCGAGCGGTTCGTTGTTCACCGGCGTTTTTGGTACCAACACTCCGGTGAGTTAAATCGTTCTATCCTGGGAGGATATATGCCAAAACCTCGGGTACTTGAGGGGAATAATTTCCTTAAGAACACATTGTATATTCAGTGAGCTCGGTTTATTCTTATATATTATATTTTCTTAGAAAAGCTAAGGACGCCTGGACAAGCGCGCCCGCGCTCAGCACGCGCTAGTGGTCGCGCTAGTCAGGTTTCTCACTGTCCCTGATAAATTTCACTAGCGCGGCCTCGCTAATCCCGTGCTAGAGCTCACGCTAGTGAGGTTTCGCACTGTTTCTGTATTTACAAAAAATTTATTATTTTATTTACAGCAATACAAATTACTAACATTAAGTTCTACACGTAAAAAATATTTACACAATTTTTAGTTTCTTATTATAACTTTAGACAGAGACAATGTGACAAGAGCTCGATCCTCTTTCTTTACCTAACGCCCACACAAAAGGCGCACGCAGTTTTATCTATGGCATTAGGAGTAGGACACATTGATTCCTACGTTGAAGCTTAATCTTTTTTTAATTAGAAAAATAGAAAATGACTTGACATTATATACACATTATAGTGGACCACTTGATTAGTTGGTGATGCAAGTTATGACTTCATCTCAAGTGGTATATCTTAATTATAGTCGACGAAGACCAAATTAAATTGGATGTCAACGGAAATCATATGTAACTTTTTAATTCACACATAATTAATAGTCTGGCCGGATTTACGGTTTAATATTTTTTTTAATCAGTATACATAAATTATATAAGAATTATATATATATGTATATATATATATATGTATTTATGTGTCTGTGAGAGAGAGAGGTGGACAATTATTTAGGATAATTCTTCTAGAAATAGTAAAGAAGAATGTGCTTTTACTTTGTTACAACTCAATTTTTACCAGTTGCTAGCATTCTACTTCAATCTACTAGCTAGCAATAAACTTATTATAAAAGTTGTGACCTACAAAGTAAATTTTTGGAAAGTTTGATTCTATACAAATGCTGATAAAATAAATTCTTAGGATTTTTTTTTTCTAAGTACCAGATATTATTGACGAAATCAGACAAAATTTGGTGGCAGGTAACGTTCAAAGAGTAAAAGTTGAAGAAAAAAGAATAGTTGATCAAATAATACTAACCCCTTATTATTGGTTAAAATATAGGGACTTCTCATCTGCTTCTTGAAAACAAACATAAATTCCCCATTGGTACGTAACTGATAAAGTTGCACATAATAGGAAAGATAAATTAATTTTTAAAACAAGGTGTGACAGAAAAAATAAATAGAAAGAAATTACCTCTTTTTTTTTTTACATTCTTTCAATTGCTATGCAACTTGAAAAATATTCTTGTACTGACAATATCAGTGGGCGTTTGGACATAATCATTGTAATATTATGAAAAAAGTAATTTTTTTTAAAGTAAAAATTGTATTTGAAAATTAGTATTATGTTTGGACATGAATACAATTTTGAGTTTTTTTTTAATATTTGTGAGTGATTTGAAGTGAAAATTTTGAAAAACAGCTTATTTGAGTTTTTTAAATTTTTGAAAAAATTCAAAATTCATTTTCAAGTGAACGTTGAAAATTTCATGACCAAATACTGGTTTCGAAAAAAAAGAAAAAAAATTTATGGCCAAACGGCCCCTATAGTTTAAAGTTATTAATGGAGATTGGATGTGAGGATACTTAAGTAAATGAATAACGGAGTCTCTAAAACTGTAAAACATGTAGCAATTTATCCAAAAGAAAAATATAGCGATATACAGTGTCATAATTTTGGATTCTGAAAACAACAGGGCGGAAAAAAAACATCGAAATCTTGAAAAAAAAAAAGTGACATGTTAGTCACAAAGCTATGAGTTTTGTCTCTTATCTTTTGCAATCTCAACCTTATATAAAGAAAATGGAGATATTTTGAACCAAACTCAACCTCAATAATTGGCTCTAAAATTGTATATGAAGGCTACAACTCATACCCGTAATAAATATGGGACATTCTAACACCAATATTAAATTACGCATTTGTTTGATCAAAAAGTAAGAGATTTTTTGCTAAACTAATTAAAATAAAAAGGTGAAGGATAAATTTTAGTTAAATATAATAAGTTCTAAATCTAACATGTGCTTGTATAATAACGTCGAACAATGCTTGAACCAATTTAATACAAACGGTTTTAAATGATGCTATCAAGAATGAACGGCGGGACAATGATGAGCAATAAATATATTAAATGACAATAACTGTAAATAGAGAGAATGATTCACCCAAATATTGAATGAGGTGGATGATTCTTCCCTCTGACAACAATATAAGACAAATGGATATGGGAATATACGAGGCTTTATCGGATCTGATGCGAGAATAGGTAGAACAAACAACAAACTGAATCACTGTGGAAAGGTAGTATTTTGTATTATCTATCAAAAATTAACTTTTCATCCGAGTTCTTAGAATCAATGTTACATGCCTTTTGCCCTCTTTCTTTAACTATTTATCGGGGATACTCCCAAAAACCCCTAAAACAGTACAGCAAAGAGAATATCCAATAGAATATTCCCTATGAAAGTTCCTAAGCTATACTAGCCGTTATTCCCTTTTTCGCTACTTGACCTCGGCCTTAATGTCTTGCTCGGTGGCTCCATATTGTTAAGCACTGGTCGACCTCAGCCTAGTCGCCCATGATGAGTTGCAGTTCTCACACTTGATTACCTCTTCATGCCGAATTTGCTCAACTGGATTTTGACCCATACAGTTAGTCCCTCCTCTTATCGAGGTCGTCTTTTGATCGCCCTCAATGAGTGGACTTCATCAATGGAAACTCTGGAAAAATTCGAGCGTGGAGGTCGAGTAGTGGTGATCGTTGCCGAGATGATGTCGTGTCGCTCTGAGAGCTGCGGTCACTAAGGCAGGTTCAGGATGACATCACAGTTGCATGCGTCATCATCACACATCTTCCCGATGCGTTGCATCGTTTCTTAAGCCTCTTTCGTTTTGATTATGGTGCCGTTTGGCGGTTGACGGTACTGATTTGAGCGACTTGGTTTTGTATAAATAAGGAGGGAGAGACCTTTTGGAGAAAATTTTTACCCTCTGATTCTTCAACCTTGCCCATCGTCTCTTCTCCTTCTTCTTGTGTTCATATTTCCTGCAATTTCCGTCATCACCATCTCTTCTATATTTTCTGCTCCGCCATATACACACTAGCAAACGATGACTAGCGTAACTCCTAACCCTGAGATGGTATCAGCCCAACTCCGCTATCAATGGCTATGCCTTCTGGTGGAGGGGAAGCCATTTCTATGGAGGATGAAAGCTTCTCCACTGTGGAAGAGATCATTCCTCGTAACCCAAGCTCCAGGTCAGATTTCTCGAAGGAACCTGCGCATGACCCCGAGCCCGTGAAGTCCGAGATGGAGGCAAAACATATAGCCTCACTCAGGGCCAAATACAATTACATGCTCACGTTGACCTGATTCCAGCTGAGAACAATGTGGTCCAGGTTCACCGGCCCGTGTACTGCACGTTTTATGCCTACCCGTTCCAAGTGGGTTACTCTCTCCCTCTTCTTCCATTGGAGGAGGAATTCTGTTGTTACTACGGTGTCTGCCCGACCCAACTCTCCCCTACATTTATAAGGTCTTCCTTATGCTGACAAAATTTGGGGAGCTGGATGGATGTGGAATTTCTATCCGCCATTTGTTGCACCTCTTCGCGCCAAGCTTCCATAGGAGCAAGATGATTCATTTTCACCACCGCGGGACCAGGGGGCTAGTGGCAGGGATGGACGACAAGGTGAATCACCGATTTTGGTTCAACTTCTTCTTAGTCAAAACCGAGCACGTGGTGGCGAGCCCTAGTGGATTTCCCGACCAATGGAACTTTTCCCGTAAGTGCTCTCGTTAATTGAAGTACATTTTTTTCTTTTTTCCTTGTTTTGTGGCTTAATCATTTTCTTTCCCTTTCGTGCAGCCGATAAACATCCCTCTTCATTGGTCGCCGATATCTATGACCGGGTGGCCCAAGTCCTGCCCCACACAGTAGGGGTCTGCGACTGGGCGTCTTTCAATAAGAAGTTCGGACCCGAGCCCTCGACCGTTAAGTCGATTTTCGTTCTTTAAATACCTCGACCTCACTACAGTTCCCTTTTTTTCTTTTACTTACAGTTTTCCCTTTGGTTTTAGGTCGGAGAGCTTCGAGAAAGGCGAAGGCTCCCATTCCTGTATTTCGCCAAGCGGTTTCCACGATCGGGTTGCAGTTCGTGCTAACTGAGTCTATGCAGAATACTTCCTCTCAGACTCCGGCTTTAAGTGGACCCGGCCGTCGAGCGGTTTCTCCACCAACGGAGACTACGGCCTCCCCGGTACTGCATCTAGTATACGAGTCTTCGTCGGGTGAGGAGGAAGTGGCTCTGCATAAAAGGCGGAGAGTGGAGATTGGCGGTGTGGCTACAACCGTGAGTCCGTGACCGCACCTGAGAGTGATGCCATTTTGGGCGTGCAGTCTGCATGCCCTTCAGTTGCGGAGATTGTTCCCCTGCCAGAGGTCGTAGAAGGAAGGCGGTTAGAGGCGGATGAGGTCGCTGTGGAAGAGGGGTAGTCAGAGGCGGTGGAGGTCACATCATCGTCCACCAAAGGAAGGTAAGACTATGGTCGTCGACGATGATGGGTCCGGCTCTAACATAGACCCCGAGGAGGTGCGGGCTTTCGACGAGGGTTTCACTCGGTTAGAGGTGAAAACGAAGGGCTCTACCTGGAACATCGTCATCCCCTTGGATTATAATTTACTAACCAACTTGGAGAGTATGGTCCCAGCTTTGGTTCCCCTCTACACGGGCGCCAAGAATAGGAATTATTAGACATTGAAGGATGCCGACTTGTTGTTAGGCATCTGCGGGATGGCCCTGCGAGTAAGTTTGTCTTTTGGTGTTTTCGTATCTTTTCCTTTTTCTTTACCTTGTTTGTCTTTGCTGACTGTTTTCTACCTTCTATCAGACTCTCATTCTGGAGATCGGTTGTGCCCGTCGAGAAGAGAAAGGAATGCCTCTATAAAAGAATAGAGTCTAAGTATAGGGATTATCGTACCGAGCACCGTGCACTGAGCAGTATATTCGGCAAGGATTGTCAGTACCAGTCTCTTCAGAACGAGCTGAAGCGGAAAGATGATAAGCTGAAGCAGAAGGACGATGATCTTGTGAGATCCATCGGCAGGTGTAGCAATCTCAAGGGAACGTTGAGATCTAAAGAGGACGAACTTGAGGTGAGCAAGGGGGTTATGGCCGAGCGCTTTGACCTTCAGGCTCATGTGGCATCTTTGCGGGCCGAGCTCGAGCAGAGTGAAGTTAGAGCCAATAGCTTGACTGGCGAGTTGGCCATAAAAGTGGCGGATTTGGATGGAGCCGAGAAAGCCAGGACAGCGTTTGTGACAGAGGCGGCGGCATTAGCGGGTTCCATCCGCGTTCTCGGATCTGAGCGAACAAATGAAGTAGAGACGCCTGCGCTTAAGGAGGCGAGACTCGAAGAACGGATCGGTGGCTTAGAGACAGAGGTTTTGGACTTGAATAAGCGGATTGTCGTCCTTGAGACCAAGAAGGTGAAACTACTGGCTCAATCATCTTCCTCTCATGCTTCCACTTATCCCAATGTTCCACGGGATCTGTACTAGGAGTGGGTTCATGCCGAGGCTCATCTAGATATATTCAAGGGTTTGATGACGGCCGGGAAAGCTTCTGAGGCAAAATTTGAGGATGCCCGTGTTAAGGCACGTGGAGCTCGGGACGCTTGTGGCTATGATCCCGGTACGCCCGGGGAGAGTGATGATAAGGATGATTTAGACGGGCTCGAGCCAGGCGCTTGGTATGATGATGAATACTCCAATGGCGAGGGTGCTGGTGATGATGGCGATGGAGGTGACGCTGCCGAGTAGTGTACTTGCTTTGTACTTTTTTTGTTCTTTTTTCCTTTTTGTTTAGCGGGCATCTATTTATCACTTATAAGATATCTTTTTGAAGGATAATACTTTTGTTGTCCATTTCTGAGTTTCTTATTTTTCCTTAGAATGTTTTCCTCCATTGATTGCTTTGATTGCAATTCAATTAGGCCGACTGTAATTTGAGCTCGTATGAGATTGAATCGTTACTTAATTAGTTAGAGAGAAGTTGTATGCATGTGTCTTAATTAAGTTGAGCGGGGTCGAATATGAGTCAATTCGAACGAGGTTGAATGTAAGTCGATTCGAACAGGGTCGAATGTCGACTTCTAAATTAATTTGAACGAGGTCTAGTGTAAGTCGATTTGAGAAAGGTTGAATGTCGACCTTTAAATTAATTCTAACGAGGTTGAATGTAACTCGATTCGAGCGAGGCCGAATGTAGTCTTTTAAATTAATTCGAACAAGGTCGAACGTAAGTCGATTCGAGCGTGGTCGAATGTAAGTCGATTCGAGCGGGGTCGAATGTAAGTCAATTCAAACGAGGTCGAATGTCGACTTTTAAATTAATTTGAACGAGGTTGAATGTAAGTTGATTCGAGCCAGGTCGAAAGGTGACTTTAAAATTTATTCGAACGAGGTCAAATGTTGTTTCCTGGATTGGCGTAATTTGTAAACTCGGTGGAGAAATGTGAACATAATATGTTTTCATCTTTCGCTTTGTTTATACATTCATTGGAGAAGTTTACATGTGTTTGCTCTGTTCGTACATACATTGGATAAGTCTCAGTCTATCTAGTCCCTTCATTGGTCAACTTGGAGAAGTCGTTAAGAGATCGAGCGATGAACTTATACTTAACTTCGAGATGCCCTCTCCGTCGCCTCATTAGAAACCTCCCCGAGAAAACCCAATTGGGACAAAACTCGAGTGAGGGAAAAAGAGTACAACTTGGAGGATGTCTTATCCTTAGAAGTTGAAGTATTTGAGGTGGGTGACGTTCCAATTGCTTGGTAGTAATTTTCCCTCCATTGTTTCTAGTTGGAACGACCCTTTGCTTACTGCCACCGTAATTTTGTATGGGCCATCCCAGTTGGTCCCCAGTTTTCCTTCTCGTGGGTCCTTGCTCGCCTGTGTTTTGGCTTGAGTACATAGTCCCCGACTTTGAGTTTCCTAACATTGGCTTTTTTGTTGTAGTACCGCTCTACCTGTTGTTTCTGGGCTACCATTCTTATGTAAGACATGTCTCTTTGTTCTTCGGCTTCGTCGAGGTCTTTCCTTCTGCTTGCATCGTTGCTTGGCCCGCTCTCATTTGAATATCTTAGACTTGGTTCTCCGACCTCGACAGGTATCACTGCATCAGCCCCATAGACTAGTGAGTATGGTGTTTCCCCTGTGCTCGTCTTTGGCGTGGTACGATATGCCCACAGCACCTCTGGCCACAGTCCCTTGGCATTTTCGAGTTTCTTTTTCATGATATTCAATATCTTTTTGTTGGAGGATTCAGCTTGTACGTTGTCAGCGAGGTGATATGGTGTGGAGAGTATTCTTTTGATGTGCCATTTCTCGAAGAACTCGGCAACCTTTTTCCCTGTGAATTGGGGACCGTTGTCACAACTGATTTCTTTGGGGATGCCGAAGTGGCATACGATGTTCCTCCATATAATGTCGGTCACTTCTTGTTCGCGTATTTGGGCTAATGCACCTGCTTCCACCCATTTAGAAAAATAGTCAGCTAAAACCAAAAGAAATCGTACATTACCTCATCCTGGGGAAGGGGACCGACGATATCCAATCCCCATTTGATGAAGGGCCAGGGTGACGTGACTGAGTGGAGGTGATCTCCCGCTTGGTGGATCATGGGGGCGTACTTTTGGCATGGTTCACATTTTTTAACAAAATCAGCAGCTTCCTTTTTCATTGTGGGCCAGTAGTATCCTGCTCGTATGTGACATCTGACTAGGGCTCGATTGCCAGAGACATCTGGCTAGGGATCGATTTCCAGTGTGAGCCCCGTAGTGACCATCATGGACCTCTTCTAGGACGAGCCATGTCTGTTTTGGCCCCAGACATTTTGCTAGAGGGCCTCTATGTACAGGTCATTATTGATGATGTTATACCTGTCTGCTTTCATTCGAAGATTTCTATCTTTTTTTTTGTCGTTTGGGAGCACGACATCCTGCAGGTAGGCGACTATACGGTTGCGCCAGTCCCAAGTTAGGTTAATAGTGCGTACCTCAATTTGGTCGATGGTTGAGTGGAGGAGTGTGACCACATTCTCTTTTTCGTTTATACTTTTGGTAGCTGCAGCCATTTGACGAGGCCGTCTACCTCGACGTTCTGTGCTCGAGGTATCTGGTCGAACGACTACCCGTCGTGCTCCGTACTTGAGGGCCAGTTTTAATACTGCAATCACGGCCTCATACTCGGCCTCATTGTTAGTCATATCGGGACACTGTATGGCCTGGCAAATTATCTCACCTGTCGGGACCTCGAGTATGAGTCCCAATCCAGATCCCAACGCGTTGGAGGCGCCATCGGTTTACAAAATCCATAGGTTGCATGTGTTGGGGGAAGAACTAGTGGCTTCCATTTCGACCTCGGGCATTATTTTAGCGCTGAAGTCGGTGACAAAGTCGGCAAGTACTTGTGACTTTATCGTTGTTCGCGACTGATAGGTTATATCGTGCTTGCTCAATTCGATGGCCCATTTGGCCAACCTACCCGACAGCTCAGGCTTGTGTAGGATACCCTTAGAGGAAGGTCATGATCACTGAGATAGGGTGGCACTGGAAATAAGGTCTAAGTTTTCATGAAGCTACGACTAAGGCCAAGGCTAGCTTTTCGAGATGGGGATACCTCATTTTTGCATCGACCAAGGTCTTGCTAATGTAGTAGATTAGAGACTGCGTACCTTTATTTTCTCAGACCAGGACTGCTTTTACTGCAACGTCGGACACGTTTAGGTAGATTAGGAGGCGCTCCCCGGAATCTGCCTTAGCAAGCAGTGGGGGCGAAAATAAGTACGCCTTTAGTTCTCTTAGGGCGTTGATGCACTCGGAATTCCATTGGAGTCCATTGTCCTTTTTTAGCACGCCGAAGAACTTGTAGCATCTTCACGGACGACATCGTTTATTGCGGCATTGAATTTTCTTCTAACCTACCGTACCGCGGAGTAGAATGGGTCAATGTTCGATTTTGTGTGTTGCTATTTCCTTCAGGATGCCCGACATATCTGCATAGGAAAATGCAAACAAGTCCGCATTGTTAATTAAAAATTGATGGAATTTACATGGTTCTTGAAGTTTGTGGCCAAATAAGCTTTTTTGTGGTGGTTTCTTTTTTTGAGCTGAACGGGATCGAGGTCTTCCACAGTTGATCCTGTGGATTCCACGACTTCGGGGTCCTTGATGAAATCTTTCCCTTTGTCGTCGTCCGAACTCGACCTTGCTAATTGATATGCTTCTGCGCCTTTGCCTTTCAACTGTTGAGTGTACGTGCGGTCTTGGGCGATGCGATAGCATTCTTGGGTCGTGCGCTGCTCACCACGAATGTTAAATACTCCCCACGGGGTAGTGAACTTGACGACCTGATATAGGCTAGATAGGACGGCTCTCGTGGCGTGTATCCAAGGTCGTCCTATGATGGCGTTGTACGTCGTGTCTTGGTCCATAATGTGGAACGTTGTTTCCATGGTGATACCACCAGCCAGAACGGGCAGTGTGATTTCTCCAGAGGTCCGCTCAACTGCCTTGTTAAAACATGTTAATGTGATGCAATGTGGCACTATCTTATCTTCGAGCCTCATTTGTGTGAGAACTCGAGGTTGTATAATGCACGCGCCGCTTCCATCATCTACCATAATCCATTTTACATCAGTATCTGAAATGCGCAAAGTAATGACAAGAGCATCATAATGAGGAAAGGTCAAATCGTGGGTATCTGACTCGTCGAAGATGATACTTTCTTCGAGGTCTTCATACCGTTCATGGGTGATTGATCGCTTCAACTTGTGGGTGGTTATGAACTTTACGTTGTTGATTGTTGCGTCGTCTCTTCCACCGATGATCATCTGGATGGTCCAGGCTGGGGAGGGCAGCTTCGTTGGGCCTTGATGATGTTCTCGCCCTCGAGCGAAGTTCGCTCTTCCTCGGTCGCTAATCAGCTCTCTCAAATTCCCTTGGTGGAGCGTGTTCACCACCTCCTGCCTCAAGGCGATGCAGTCCATAGTCTTATGACCTCATTCCTAATGGAATTCACAGAGGGCGTTCGACTTTCTGGTGTTCGGGTCAGACTTCATCTTTTGTGGACATTTCACCTTTGGGCCGAGCTTCTCTAAGGCGTAGACTATCTCTGAAGGAGAAACACAAAAATTGTGAGCAAATAGTAGTGAAGGAATACCTCTTTCATTTCGGTGAGTCCTTGTCTCCGTCCTGGACGGACCGTCGCTATGGCGGGGGGTTGGTATGATGGAAGTTCTGATGTATGGCTAGTGTATTTCGCGGTTGAGACGCGGACCTACATGATCCCTTCTGTTATCTTTTTTGCGATCTTTTCTTCACTCCATCTGGACCGACGTCAACCGCTGGGTTGGTCCGTTGAGGTCGTCCTCATCCGCTCTTACCTCGGCAAAATAGGCGTTGTATATTTCTTCTCAAGTGGTGGGGGTACTTCATGAGCCTACTCAATAGTTTTCTGGTTAGCCTCGAACCGCTCATGTTCAGCCCATTTTGGAAAGCTGCTACTGACATTCCCTCTGATACATTTCGGAGAGTCATTCTAACTCGGTTGAACAGGGCGATGAAGTCTCTGATCCCTTCGCCAGGTGATTGTTTAATGAAGAATATATCATTCACCCTCGCCTCTGCTTTCTTGGCCCAGGGATAGGCGGTGACGAACTTGTCGGCCATCTCCTCAAATGTTTATATGGACTGTGCTGGCAGTTGTGAGTACCATGTGAATTCTCCCCCGATTAGGATTTCACCAAACTTTTTCAGCAATATGGATGGTACTTTCTCTTTAGCGAGGTCGTTGCCTTTCACTGCAGTGACATAGTGGATTATGTGATCCTCAGGGTCCGTTATGCCATCATATATTTTCAAGTATGGCGGCATCTTGAATGTTTTAGGTATAGCATGTGGTGCGGCCTCATCTCTATACGGTTGTTTTAAAAACTGGTCGGTGTCCCGTTCTGGTAGAAGCTTTGGGGCGCTTGGTATCTTATCTACCCTTTCCTGGTGCTCCCTCATATGGTCGCGGAGTACTTTGTTCGCGTTCTCTATCTCCTCTATTTTTCTTAGAATAGCAGTGAGGGTGTTGTTACCTGCATCATTAGCAATGCGAGTGATACTTGTTGAAGGGGGAGGGACGTGCTGCTCATTGGTTGTTGTTGTGATGTCGACTCGTGCATCCTCTCTGCTCGCCCTTTGGGCAGGTTTGTCCAGTATACAGTTCAGTGTACTCGTTAGCCATGCTTCTAGTAGCTTTTTCACTGCTGGTGATGCTTCTTCTGTTGTGGACGTAAAGGCTCCTTTTCCATGGGAGTCGGTAACGCTGCCATGAGGAAGCGGTGAACCGCTTCACCTAGGGGAAGCGCTTGGTGTCACGTTCTCCTCGTCTTCTCCATTAACTTCATTGATGGTGTTTAGGACATTAGTAGTAAGGACTACCACTGCCTTCAATCTTTCTTCTCCATTCCATTCCATGTTAGACTGTGCAAGTAGGCAAAAGAAATTTCTATGTTTTACTGTTGTTGTTGTTGTTTTTTTTTATCTAGAAAAACTATGACTTTGACTAGAAAGTTCCCCACAGACGGAGCCAAATTGTTTGACCAAAAAATAAGAGACCTTTTGCTAAACTAATTAAAATAAAAAGATGAAGGGTAAATTCTAGTTAAATATAATAAATTCTAGATCTACCATGTGCTTGTATAATAACACCGAATGATGCTTGAACCAATTTAATACAAACAGTATTAAATGATGCTATCAAGAATGAACGGTGAGACAATGATGAGCAATAAATATATTAAATGGCAATAAGTGTAAATAGAGAGAATGATTCACCCAAATATTGAATAAGGTGGATGATTCTTCCATATGACAACAATGTAAGACAAATGGATATGGGAATATACGAGGCTTTGTTGGATCTGATGCAAGAAAAGGTGAAACAACACAAATCGAATCACTGTGACAAGATAGTATTGTGTATTATCTCTCAAGAGTCAACTTTTCATCCGAGCTCTTATCAGAATCAATGTTACATGCCTTTTGCCCTCTTTCTTTTACTATTTATAGGGGATACTCCCTAAAAACTCTAAAAAAGTACAGCAGACGGAATATTCAATAGAATATTCCTTTTGAAAGTTCCAAAGTTATACTAGCCGTTATTCCCTTTTCTGCTACTCGACCTCGGCCTTAATGGCTTGCTTGGTGGCTCCATATTGTTAAGCCCTGGTCGACATCGGCCTAGTCGCCCATGATGAGCCGCAGTTCTCATACTTGATCACCTCTTCATGCCGAATTTTCTCAGCTGGATTTTGACTCATACAGTGTTGTCCTGATTTTCTTACTATATTGGGTTTTCCTTCTTATAGAAAAAAATTATAAATCTCTCATATTTGGCTAGTCCTTTTTCTTGTAGGAAAATGTTTGGACTTCTACTAATTGAGGATCCTTCTGTCTCATTCAGTAGCATCCACAATGGAGCCATATGAGGTTTGAGAGTCTTGCTTAGGGGGAGAACTTTACGGGACAAGTGTTAGTGTGTCACTTGTGTTTGCCTCTTTGTTAGGTTGTTCTCTCGATATTTTGTACTCTCTTTTATCTAGTGGATTGCTCAACTCCGCCGTGGACGTAGGTCCATTGACCGAACCACATTAAATGTTTTCTTTAGGATATTTCTCTTTTATTATCTAATTTATCATTGTTTCAAATTTGTTTTACTAGCTTCCGCATGACACCGATTTGTTTCGATCCTAACACATTACAAATCAACCACTAGCTTTCATATTACTACCAATCAAGGATGTCATTAATTAAAAGTGATTAGGATAACTAGATTTACCTCTTTCCCTTCAATTCTTTAATGTTCTGTAGGTTTATCTAAATCAGTGATTAGGTTAATTAATTAAGAAGTTGGTTTAACGTCAGCGTAAGCAACTGCTCCATTTTGTTCTAGAAGAGCCATTATTATATTGCCAAGCTGAACTTTGGCAAGCCAGATGTTCAATGCCTAGCACAATGGACGAAATTAACAACATTTTTATATTAACTAACTATTATCTCGAGTATTTTTGTCAGGATCTGAATAATCCCTTAAAAATTCTATGAAACCAAACAATTCCTCAAGGTAAGTCCGAAGATTCAATGTGTCCACATGTAACCATTTGCACAAACTAATGAAGAATTAATCCAAATAGTCGTCAACTTAATCTCTTATATTAAAAATAATCGGCGGATATATAAATAATATGTGTATAATTATATTTAATCAATAATTAATCTATGTATACCGACTAGAAAAAATAAACGGTAATTTTTACAGGCTACTATTTGTATAAATTAAGTGACAGCTCTTTGTCTTGAAATTTTCCTCTTCAAGTCAGACAATTATCTTTTTCTTTATTGATCCACTTTTGTTGCTTCTGATGTTATAGGCAGCCACTCTTAAAAACCATAGATGGGAATAAGAAGAGAAAAAAGAAAAAAAGCGAGAGAGAAGGAAAATAATATCTTGCTGAGAAAGGTGTGATTCAGCTGTTAATAGCAATCGAAAATGGCAACAAGTACATTACTTTTTAAGCTTCAAATAGACTCACCATATCCTAAAAGATATGGTATGCACCTAATGAAAAACTACATATGAACTAACCATAAAAATTTGATGGAAATTCCATTATTAGTTTACTACTATTATATATATACTGTCATAATCATGTGGCGTATATATTCAGGTTATCTGATATAAACTATCTAAATTCTAATCCTTCCGATTTCCTCCATCCGTTTAAAAAAATTTATATAATGTAATTTGAGTGGGTGCGTAGTATAAGGAAGAGAAAATTTTGTAACTTGTGATTTTAAATATGTCATAAAATTATATGATATTAAGAATCACATAATATTTCCAAAATATAAAAACGTGTCATTTGTTTAGGAGTGAATTAATAAGAAAATGGAGCAAATAAAATTGAATGGTGGGAATAACACAATATAGATTTTTTTAAGCCGGAAACCAAACTACCACATATATAATATAGTATGTAAAAACCATGGACACTAATTTAAGAAGAACAAAATGAAGAATCAGGTACAGGCCAGGCCGGCCAATAGATTTATTAATTTATAAAGATGTACTAAGTAAGATTAAGAGAGATAATAAATTGAGATTTGGTGAAATGTAAAAGTAATGTGTAGTTTAAATGGAGCTTTCATTTGATGGAGTTTCTCAATGTCATTGCTTTGAAGCTTCTTTATTTTTTTCCCTTTAATTACTCCCATTAATTCGTGCCTCATTGTCACCTTTGCTTAGCATTTACAGCTGGACACTCCTATCCAATAAATCACCTTACTATATAAACCCTAAATTCTCCTCCAATTACTTCTAAACTTGCAACAAAGCAAATAAAAAAGAAAAATCCTATAAAACAAGGGGGGGGAAATGGAGGGGTTGATCCCATTAGTATACAAAGCAATAGTAGAATACAAAAATGCAGGTAGGACAACATGGATGAATGAATCGCCTTCAGCTTCTTACATGAGACTTCCAGGTGATTCAGGCCGTTTTGAAACGTCTGATATTCAGCTTTTTGGACATGCAGATTCTAGGTTTTCGACAACTTCATCATCGTCACCTTCTGCTAGCACTGTCACCAAAAGAATGGTCTCCGGCGGAGTACAATCGCCGGCTAGGTGCCATCGGATTTCTGCTCGTGCAGTTAAGTGATCATCATCTTTATGTTGAAGAAGAAAAATATGGTACTATTGCTAAAGGAAAAAACCAATAGCAAAATATATGGTGGATTTAAATGATTGTAACAAGAGAGTAGTATTTCGTGTGTGACAAGCTTCTTCTCTACTTTTACGTTTCTTTTGATGGTTTTTAGTTTTGGTGTAAGTCTGAGGATAACCAAATTAAAGGGACCTCAGACTTATGCTTACTCGTTGGTGGTGTTAATTTGTTGTTTGGTTTAAGTTTGAGGATAACCAAAGGGAACTCAGACTTTTGCTTTTGTATGTGTTATTTCAAAGTGTAAATATTGGTTATGTGGTGTATGTGTGATAAAAATTGTCATAATTTCTGTTCATTCTTCTATTGTTCATTTGAGTATTGCATGATTGAGTCGACTATATGTATTATACTCACTCAATTACATCGCGGGAAAAGAAGAAAAAACACAGAGCTTGTTTTCCAGAACTAAGATGTACTCTTAAGTTTTTTTAAAATTAAACAAGGGAAGAAGATTAAAGAATAAAAAAGCAGATGGTCAGTCTTGCTGGTGTTTCTACTAATGTGAGGAATAAATTCTGTTCCAGAATCAAGTACAATTGAAACTTGAAAGAAAAAAGCAAATAAAATGGCCCATGCAGGTCTCGAACCTGCGACCTTCGCGTTATTAGCACGACGCTCTAACCAACTGAGCTAATGGGCCTTGATGTTATGCTCTTCGTCTTTTAACATTATTACTAAGAGTCTGCAATATTAAGACCTAAAAAAGAAAAAGAGAAATTTGTAAGAAGTGTACGATAAGTAGAGTTCTTTTTACTTGCAATAAAGAAAAACAATCTGATACTCAGACAATAACCTTGTTCCACAGTTCTTGGACTATAAGCTTCACTTTTCCATTGAAACTGAACTTTGTGGGCGTTTGGACATAAGAATGGTAAAATTCCAAATGAAAATGGTATTTGAAAATTAGAGTTAGTGTTTGGGCATTAATATACTTTTGTGTTGTTTTTGAAGTTTTGTGCATGATCTGAGTGAAATTTATGAAAAACAACTTTTTGGAGTTTTTAGTTTTCGAAAAAATTCAGAATTTATCTTCAAGTGAAAATTGAATTTTTTTTGGCGAAACACTGATTTCGAAAAAAAGTAAAAGAAAATGAAAAAAATCTTATGTCCAAACGGCTCTGTGTCTCATAAGTAGTAGATGACCTTTTCATCCAAAGTAGAATATACATCCATTTATTGGATCCTTCCATCTACTAAATTGCAAATTTGGTACGTTTGCTGCCACGATCTTGCCTGACAGCTGCTAAAAAAGTGCGTAGGGATCACTTCTTTGACGGTCGCTAATCATTGAACAACCCAAAATTCAGTTATTTTAGTTACATTAACTCGTCTTTTAAATTAGACAAGACTTTCTAATTTATGGTCGCTTCTCAATCTACAATTAAAAAAAAGGCTTATATGATTGTTCGTCCTCATAAGAACTAGGGGCGAAGCTATGTTAGCCCAAAGGTAGTCAACTGATCACCCTTCGTCGAAAAGTTATATTACGTATACAACAACAACAACAACAAACCCAGTTTGATCCCAGCATGTGAGGTCGTCTGTACACAAACATTACCCCTACCTAATGCAGGTAGAGAGGTTATTTCCAATAGACCCTCGACTCTGGAAGGCAAGAAGAAGAGGGGAAAAGTTATATTACGTATAAGATAAAATATTACTTGTTATTGATTCAAAATAAACTTTGAACACCCACTGGCAAAGGGTGTTCAAAATTTGAACACTCTTATTGAATTACCTGGCTTCGGCCTAAAGTGTTTTTCGGTAACAAGAGATCAATGCATACCTGAGTTGAGCTGTTCCTCATCTTTGCAGCAGAGAAGAAACACCACGCTATGGATAAAATCTACAGCTACGAAGTTAACTAAAATTCTTTGCTGCTATTTTATGTTAAGAAGATTTACTCTTTAGTCTTTACTGCTACTACCAGCATGCAGTTCTTGACTGTGCAGAAAAGAAATTAAACTGAGGGAGTTATAAAATCAGTGAAAAAGGAGTTGCCATTTTCTGATTACTTCATAAATCCACATCAACTAGATGAATATCAAGGAAGAAAGCAAGTTAACAATATGCCTTTGTACAACTTGAAATGGCATCCCATAGCAGCTAGAGAGTGAACGTTAGAATTCAAATTAATGTTACAAAAAAGCTCAGGACTCATACTAGAGCTAAATGTAATTGAACTGCAGTAGATTAGAGTACTATTAGGAGGTTACAATTTACACTCGGACCAAAATTGAAGCATGAAGAGCACAACAGGGAACCGCCTAACTCCAAGCAACTCAATCAGTGCAGAAGAAACTCATACCTCTTCTGCATATCGATTGCCAAGGAAGATAAGGCTACAAGCTTATGGAAATTAGATTTAGATGTGATGGATCCTTGAAAGTCATTTCAGAAGCGATCTTCTGAGTAGAGAGAAACGTTCTCACATCATTAAACAGTGGCTAAAATCCAAAACATCACGTGGGAAGAAATGGCAATAAGAAACCAGGTTATGAACGCTAACACCACAGAGAGCTCAAATCTACCACATGGAAGATGAGGTGGACTACTACAGAAGTCTAAATCTTTTGAGTACAAAACAGCAATCCCTGCTGACGAGCATGCAGCTGCAAGTGATAGAGTTGCAGTAACCTGCAATTGAAGTCAAGCCAGTGAACATGAATATAGTCAAAATTCGTACAAGTCAATTACATGGGCAATCACCATATACCAATCAAGTAATGTAACACTTTTTAAATGGCAAAGGGATACAGCACAGTTATGATGCATATAAAAGATTATTTCTAGGAAAAGGTATATGCATTATTAAAAGGAAAAAAAAGATGAAAAGGAAGTACTAAAATGATGTTGACAGGACAAGATTATGGTCAGAGAAGGCAAAAAAGGAGGATCTCCTTCAAAGTTTGAGCCGCATAAAGGCGACCAAGCTACCCTGGTCAATTCATGTATAATGGGAGTTTCAGCCAGGGGAAAAGGCACATGATCAGTGGAACATATGTGCCCTGCATAGAGCATGTCAGAACTCATTAAATTACTGGTGACAGAAGGATGTTTGTCATAGTTAAGGCGAATGTTCGGTGATGATCGTGGCGGCTATCAAAATACTTGTTACAGCTCTCAACTGAGGGAAAGAATGGTTTACAGTATACAAAGCATTCTAAACTGGATTTGGGTCAATGACACAGACCAAAATATCAGCTGCTCGTAAGCAAGGAAAACCGGTACTTAAAAATTCACATGTTTGTAACCAAGGACAAGTAGCAAAGAAGGTCAAGCAGTCATTGCTTCCAGCAAAGGGAATCACGTCATTTTTGAAATTATAGATCAGTTATTACGTGGTTAAGATTGTGAAAAAAAGGAAACAAGAAAATATTCCCAGTCCCTGTCAGGGACAAAACATGAGCGAGAAAACAAGAATGAGGAGGATTGAATAGAAAAAGGAAGGTGTTTACTCTGTTTCAGTTTTACATATTCAAACACATCCCATAAGAAAGAAATAAAAAGCAAACAAAAGGTACATACCCAGTCTCCAACAACAAAGAGGCTCACTAAGACGGGATTTTGAAGGTCTCGTTTTATCCTCAAAGCATAGATGTCTAGACATGCAAGTCCAAAACTCCACAACACTTGAAGGCCCATTGATGCAATCAAATAGCTGCAATATATGTCAAGTATTTTATAAAACATGCATAATCATGTACAAAGATATGTATACTGAATGGGGATAGTGATCCACGTTATTTTCAAGAAGTCCACTGGCTGATGGAGGAACACCGAAAATATTGACATACACTAATGCAAAGAAAGATTTAAAAAAGCATTATTGTGGATGTACATAAGAATCAATATGGGAATACAATTCAGAATTCCAGATTAATCTGACATAAGAGGCACAGATCCTTTCAGCACAAATAATGAAAAAGTGCATACTAAAAAGAAGCAGAACACATAACATGTATCAGAGCCTCTGTTCTTCAAGTATCTTGCCAAGCTAATAGAACCTTTTTTCTATATTGAACGTGAGAAAAGAAATGCAAAACATGCAACAGACTGTCATGCTTTAACCAATAATCCCAAAGATATTACATGCAGCAGGGTCTGCTCCCGGGGCTTTGGTCTAGTGACAAGTGCACCACACATGATGTTTGGTTATGCCCATGTCATGTGTTCGAACCGTGCTACAAACAAGAGCTTGGTATTCAAGTGGAGAAGGGTTAAGGGGCAAGCCCATAATCCACTGAGTTACTAACCATGAGTAAGGTGACCCTCGGAGATTAGGTTATCAAAATAAATTAATGGTTAGGGCCTGAGAAATGTAAAGTTGAGAATTAGGGACCAATCCTAGGTCCATATTTGAAGGTCTTATCGAGTATTGTTCAAATACAAGGATATCCACATCTTTACCCTCCCTTTTTCCCTCAGTACAAGGTCCCCTTTTGCATTGGTTGTGCATAATTTCACATATTTAACTTCAATGTGCATAAGATGGAAAAGTTAATAACCAGGTCTCTCTTTATCTAGCACTTTTAGATTAGATAGGTTGCTTCTTACTTATCAGTAGAAAAAGGAAATTAGATAAGTTCACACAGATGAAATAAGATATATTAGACGCATGCAGAAAAATTCCTAAGTTAGAAGCTAGAATACATATTAAATTCTACAATTATCATATATTTGGATGTGCATTAAATTCTTCTATTATTAGCTTTCTTCTCTGAAAATGAATGGGACTGTCCCAAACTGATGAAAATTTTACTGTACTCATTAGTTCCACAGCTCAACTCACTTAGTAGAAAAACGGCTATTATCCCGTCTTGCCACTAGAAACAACAACAACAACAACAACAACAACAACAATAATAAAAACAAAAATGGCTAGAGAATAACTGACAAAAAGAACCACACAAGGATAAAGGCATACCAGAAAGCAGTGTAATTAGAGAAACCAGAAGCAGAAACCATGACCCCAATTGAACCACCTGCAAATAAACATTGCCCAAACCTCAATAGCAACCCACTCACACTTCCTGGACTTCCCACCAATTCCTTCATCCTTCTATTACTTCTACTATTCTTATTTCCAACCAAATAATTATGAAATTTCAGACCTTTAAGCTCCACAGGACCAAAAGGGTCCTTTCTAGAACCCTAGATCCCTGTATTTTCCCCAAATTCAACAACCCCATCTACCAGATTGCTGTGCATAGATCTGTACATCTATGTCTGATTTGATGAATCGACGATTATAGATTGTATCATCCAAACCATGTACCAAATTGAACCGTTGAGCTAAAAATAGAAAATAAACTATTTTGATGGTTTTATTTCATACTTTATAGTATATGGTAGCTAGATTAATTTAAATTAGTACTCTCGACAAGAATGGACAATAATGGCGAAGCTTTGTACTCATTGTGATAGTGGTGCAGTCTGGCTCTTGGGAGACAGTCCAACGTGGCCTTGCTTTATTGTACTTCTCTTCGCTTTTAATCTTCTTTTGAATAAATTACACATTCCTCCCCTTAAAGTTTTTACTTTGCACATATTTTTCCTATAATTTTAAACATTAGGTAAGTCTTCCATAATGTAAAGCTTTATTTAATGGATTTATATTAATCCGAATGTTAGAATATGTGCAGCGGAAGCAAGTAAACAGTCCAGGTATCAAATACATGTAAACTAGAAAATGATACAATTATGAGATTAGAAAATATTAACCTCTTGAAATCGTTGCACAAATCCTCCACGCAGCAAGAATTCAGGACTGCAGTCTTCTGCTATGATCCTAGTAAGACCTTGGACGAAATTGCTTTGAGTGGGCAAGAAAAATACAACTCTCAAAGGTGAGTTATTGGGTGAAAATAGTCTTCTTTAAGTAGACTCGTTTTTAGCCGAAAATAAGCTCCTAAAAACGTGTAGGATTCTACTTGCACCACAAATAGAATCCTACTCTAACTCTGTCAGATGACTTTTCTCCCAAGTCAGTTCAGGTTTTTACTAGGTATAGGAGGGACCACATAAATAATAAGAGGCTACTAATTATAGTATTAGTTCAGAATTTAGCATGAATTAATTCTTAATATAATTAATTGTAGTTTATTCCATTAAAAACTGCAATTGAGCTCCTCAATATAGATTTCGAAAATTCATTAACACTTATTTTAACACTCCATGTTAAGATTCTAAATACCATTTAATTAAATTAAATCACTAAAAATTTAATTTAATCAACTAAGTAAATCCTTTATAATCCCGCTTAAACTATTTCACGTGACGGATAAAAAATTCACCGGCCGGAAAAACTTATAAGCTTACATAAAGGGGTATCGTCAAACTCAAAACCGAGTCATGGATTCTATCAACCAATTATTATTTCACAAATGTTATTCGTTATTGTCCAATCTATTAGGCAGACACCAACTTTGAATAGAGTTGTACATTTTAATAAACCAAAACAATAAACGAATCGCATTGATCATAATAATTATATCAAGTTTAGGAGTATAAGCTCATTTTAATGAATTAGAGAAGATGTTTTATATATATATATATATATATATATATATATTCAGTACAAAAATATCTTTTCTCTACTGGTTCGTTCAATATACGCTAAGTATACTAGCACAAGAAGTTGGAGTAAAACCACTCCTATAATCAAGACAAATTATACTATAATCTTGTGCTACAATCATCAAGATATTTTTTCCACTAATATCTTCGATTATGAACATAGTTTATTAATTATGTGAACCGACAATTCAATCTTTTGTGCATGAGCTAAGACTTCATACACCAAATTATCTACTACATAACTAAAAGGACACACATGTAACAAATGATCTATTTAAAAAGGTACTTTATTGAATTGAATAAATTAAATAAGCAATTGTTCCACAAAAATTTAAATAAAATACTATGTTTAAACCGCATGGTTAATAGTATATCCCAACAATCTCTTACTTAGACTCATAACCATTAGTCTAACACCCATTCCTTCTACATGCTTGTCAAAAATCTTCTCTGGCAAGCTCTTTGTAAACGGGTCTGCCAAATTTTCCTCTGACGCAATCTTCAACACTCTTGCATCACCTCTCTGAGTTATGTCCCGAATTAAGTGATATTTACGCTCTATATGTTTACTCTTTTTATGACTTATTGGTTCCTTCGAGTTTGCAACTACACCACTATTGTCACAATAAAGTACAATTGGTGCTTGAACCAAAGGAACTACATTAAGCTCTTTTAAGAAGTTCCTGATCCAAACATCCTCTTTAGCTGCCTCAGATGCAGCCACATATTCAACTTGCATGGTGGAGTAAGCAACTGTCACGACCCAAAATCCAACACAGGTCGTGATGGCGCCCAACACCGGAGTTAGGCAAGCCAACAGTTGTTTACTAGTGAGGTTATCCTTATTTAACATACCAACCCCACATATTTCCCAAAGTTTTAAGTTTAAATCATTTAAATAAAAGCGGAAGCATTTACCAACTTAAGTAAATACAACCACAATGATCGTGATCCAATATATATACAGTCCCAAAATAAAGATTCTCCTATGTGCAGGAACTAGTGTCACAAGTCAACAGGCGAACTAGTAGAATATACAAAAGATTATACAAACGGTACTGTTGTCTGAGAGAAATAGACAGAAATGAACAAAAGATGACTCCATAGCACTGCTGAGAATCGCCAAGGGAGGCAGCTCACCGGGAGTCAGGTCCAGAATATACGTATTTATGTACAATTACCATAAAGCTTCCCTCGATCGCGAATCATACATGCGACTCGAGTGCTGACACACTTATGTATAATTACCATAAAGCTTCCCTCGATCGCGAATCATATCTGCGTTTCGAGTGCTGACTCTCATACGTACATATGTATATACCGACATCTCAATAACTTAGTAGGGCTACCTGTAACAGGGATTGATCAACTCAGAGTTCAAGTGCAACTTTCCACATTTCCATATCAATTTAAAAGCAATAGGCAGCTCAAAGAACACCCAAAGATACATATAAGGCACATAGAGACATGCGTGTGAGCCCTACAGCTACCCGACATAGCATGATAGTCGTCACGTACGGACTCTCATCACTTTGTACGCACGTAACCCCCAAAATAATTACACACAGCATATATGACACCTATTGGGATAATTCCCTCTTACAAGGTTAGAAAGGAGACTCACCTCGTGTCGAATCTACCCCTCGGACCAAGGATGCGCCCGAACTCCGAACTCTACACCCGAGGACTCGCAACTATCCAAACATGGTACAATGATATCAATGCATTCTCAAAGTAGGGTAATTATCCTATTTATTCAATAATTTAACATTCCTGAAGAATTCCCAAAATCCAACCCCGGGCCAGCACGTTCAATTTCCGAAAATTCTCAAAGGAATCGCTCACCCGAAGCCTAAGGATCGTTAATATGTGATTTCTACTTGAATTTATAGCAATAAATGGGTAATTCACCAATTTCTCAAGAACCCTAAATTACTACCTAATTCTTTATTTTTCAATGATTAGTAGGGAGTTTAACTAGAAATTCATGGTTGAAACTAGTGTTAGAGTGGAATTTACTTACTTCTTTAGTAGTTAGGTCGTGGAACCTCTTTCCCCAAGCTCCCAAGACTCTAATGGTGGTGGAAAATGAAAGAAAGGGGTGAAGTCCTGTGTTTAAAGGAAACACACTGCCTAGCCTACATGGCTTCCGCACCTGCGGCTCGAGGACCGCACCTGCGGTCTCGCGCCTGCAAGTTGGAGCTCGCACCTGCGGAACTGGATGGGAAAAGGCTGAGTTCGCACCTGCGGAGGGGTGGCTGCACTAGCGGTTCCGCTCCTGCGGACTTTTGTCTGCACTTGCGAGAAAGGGGGACCTCACCTGGGGTCGCACCCGTGATTCTTGGGACCACGGGAGCGGTCCCGCACCTGCGGTCACACCAGAACAGGTGCACCAGCAACTATTTTAGCTGGTTTTTAGCCCTGTTGGGTGCCCAGGAGGCCCCTGGGCCCACCCGAGCCCTCGTCCAAATATACCAACAAGTCCCAAATCATAATACGGACTCACTCGAGCCTTCGAAACACCCAAAACAACGCTAAAACTCAAAATCACACCTAAAAACCCGATGAACCAAACTAAACTTTAAGTTTTCCAGACTTCGCTAACAACGCGCCGAACCGACCTATACTACTTGGAATGATACCAAATTTTTTCAAGAAGGTCACAAATGACATAACAGAACTATTTCCGGTCTCGGAATTCCGTTCGGACCTCGATAACACAAAAACACGTCCAAAACTACAATAGGAACTTAAGGAACTTCTTATTTCAATATTGGGCGCCAAAACGCTCCCGGGTCATCAAAAACCCATTCTGAACATACGCCCAGGTCCAAAATCATCACACAAAGCTACCGGAACTGATGAAACTCATTTTTGAGGTCGTTTATCCAAAAATATTGACCGAAGTCAAACTTGGCCATAAAGGCCAACCTTAAGGAACCAATTGTTCTTATAGCACTCTAAACACCTCCGAATCCCGGACCACCAGTCCCCGTAAGTCATAAATCATAAAAAGGTGCTATGAGAAGTTTTATGTAGGGGAACGGGGTCCGATAACACAAAACGACCGGTCGGGTCGTTATAGCAACACACGATTTCTTGATACTCCTCCAAATTATGGCTCCACATCCTAGGGTAAAAACATATCCTGAGGTAGATTTTCTAGAATCTATATCTAACTGGCAATATGAATCAGTATAGCCGATTGGTGCAAGATCACCTGAGTGATAAACGAACATATAATCCCTAGTCCTTTTCAAGTACTTAATTATATGTTTAACGGCAGTCAAGTGTTCTCGTCTAGGGTTAGACTGAAATCTACTAACCATGCCAACAACAAAGCAAATATCAGTTCTAGTACATAGCATAACATACATGAGACTCCCTACAGCAGAAGCATAAGGGACCGCCTTCATCTTTTCTATCTCATCAGTAATTTTTGGGGATTGATCTTTCGAAAGAGAGATTCCATGTCTAAAAGGGAGAAAGCCTTTCTTGGAATCTTGCATGCTAAACTTGGTGAGAATATTATCAATATAAAGTGCTTGGGATAAGCCTAATATCCTTTGCTTGTGATCTTGCATAGCTTGATCCCAAGGATATGTGTCGCCTGTCCCAAGTCTTTCATATCGAAACGTGAGGAAAACCATTCCTTTACTGAATTCAACATGCTCACATTATTTTCTATGAACAAAATATCATCTACGTACAAAACCAAAAATGTAACTTTATCTCCATCCCACTTCTTATTGACACAAGACTCATTTTCACATTGATCAAAATCGAAGGTTTTAATTGATGCGTCAAAATAAGTGTTCCATGCTCTAGAAGCTTGTTTCAATCCATATTTCTTTAATTTACACAACATGTGCTCATTGCCACTTTTTATGAAACCAACAGGTTGTGCCATATAGATGCACTCATCAAGACTTCCATTTAGAGAAGTCATCTTGACATCAATTTTCCAAATCTCATAATCGTAATTAGAAGCAATGGATAAGAGAATTCATAGCAGGAACCCATTTATCAACATCTGTATCCTGTAGCGCTTCGTCGTAATTAATAGGTTTCGTGTTAGGCTATTCAGGGATTCTATCATAAGATTCTCCCAAGAGTGCAAAACAGAGAGGTTTTCTTATAATTCTCCCACTACGACTAGTCACTACAGGTGCAATATTTTATTGTTGAATCACAACATTATTTTCCGAAACTGAAGAGTGTATGTTATCCTCCACACCTTGTGGTGCTGGGATATCATTAACTTCTTCCTAGAGTGCATGTTGCAGAACAATTTTAGGTTGCTCAACAATACGAGGTTGCTCAACATTACTCCCACTACTTTGGGGTAGTGAGATGTCAGGCAATTGCTCTTGTGCATTTTGCTGCCTATTGACATTTATCCCACTACAATAATGTAGTGGTATGTCAATACTGGCTTCCGGGATACGTTCCATAGATGAGTCATTAGTTACTCCATTAGTTAATTTCTGTAAAACTAGTTTACTTCTAGGAATATGGTTCATTAAATGGTCCTCTTCTAAAAATCTGACATTTTTCGTAACAATTATCTTATTTTCTTTGGGACAATAAAATAAATCGCCTTTAGTTCATTTTGGATATCCAATAAAAATGCATACTTCTGTCCTCGATTCCAATTTATCCGCTTTCCTTTTCAGCACATGTGTCGGACAACCCCAAACCCGAATGTGTCGTAAACTTGGCTTGCATCCAGTCCATAATTCTATTGGAGTTGAAGGTACTGATTTTGAAGGAACCAAATTTAGAATGTAATTTGTTGTTTCTAAAGAATATCCCCAAAAGGAAGAAGGCAAATTGGAATAACTTAACATTGATCTAACCATTTCCATAAGGGTCTTATTTTTTCTTTCTGCCACACCATTTTGTTATGGTGTTCCTGGAGCAGATAATTGAGATATTCCAGAATATGATAAGTATTTAATGAATTCCGCAGAGAGGTATTCACCACCACGATCATATCACATTGTTTTGATATATTTATCATGTCGTTTCTCTGTTTCCGTCTTAAATTCTTTGAATTTCTCAAAGCATTCAGACTTACGGTGCAACAGATAAATGTATCCATATTTTGAGTAATTATCTGTGAAAGTCACAAAATACTCAAAACCACCCTTGCTTGTATATTCATAGGGCCACACAAATCAGAGGTAAATAATTCTAACTTATCGCTGGCTCTACTTTCTTTTGAGGGAAAATGTCTCTCGGTCATTTTACCTTTTAAATAGGATTCGCATGTTGGCAGTGACTCCACTTCAATGAACTCAAAGGTCCATTAGAGACCAATCTCGAAATCCTATTTAGATTTGTATGACCTAGACATAAGTGCCATAAATAAATTTGGCTCAATTCAGAAATAAATTTTTTTTATGTGACAGATTAATGTTATTTAATTCTTTTGGTTGTTGTAGCACATGAGGAGGAGATATATCAAGAATAAAAAGGTCATGTACTCTAGCAGCAGTTTAGATAAAATGTTTATTAAATATAATAACAAAAGAGTTATTAGCAAAATAAATATTATAACCACATCCATTATTTCAAAACCGAAATCAAATTCCTTTTAATAGAAGGTATATAGAGAACATCTTTCAAAACTAAAACTCTATCACTACTAAACGAAACTCTAATATCTCCAACTTCTAAAGCTGATGTTGGCTCGCCATTGGCTTAAAAAACGCAAACTTCATTCTCACTTAGCCGTCGCGTTTCTTGAAACCCCTGCAAAGTAGTGCAGATATGATTAGTGGCTCCTGAATCTACACACCAAAATATGATATAGATAGCCTCTAAACAAGTTTCAATGACATTTAAATTTGAATTACCTTGCCTATTAAACTTTTCCATATAGGCAGGGCATTGCTTTTTGTGATGCCTAGGTTGCTTGCAATAATAGCACTTGCCTTACGATTATTTCACACCAGCCGCACCTCTGGGTGCCAAGACCTTTTGAGCCTTCTTCTTTTTCTTACCGACTTTCGACTTAGAAACCGAAGTTTTCTCAATATTGAGTGCCACAACTAGAGCTTGTTGTTTGATAATAGATTCTGCCGCTTGCAGCTCATTCAACAATTTTGCCAGCGACAAATCCGTTTTGTTCATATTATAGTTCAAGCGAAACTGTTGAAAACTATAAGTCAGAGTCTGCAGGACCATCACAACTTGAGATTCCTTATCAATCACAACTCCAACGACCTCCAGTTTATTCAGAAGACTCATCATCTTTAGAACATGGTCCCTGACCGATGATCCTTCAGCCATCTTGGTGTTCAAAAGGGTTTTTATGGTTGTCTGCTTAGCCGCACGGTTTTGCTCACGAAACATATCTTTGAGACTTTCGAGCATGTCATAAGGAGACCCCATAGACTGATGTTGATGTTGCAAAACATTCGCCATAGAGTCAAGAATGTAACATCTGCTATCTCATCAACCTTGACCCATTTGTCATAGGCCTTAGCCTGATCATTAGTAGCATTTTCAGGTTTTTCTGGGCACTCATCAATGATCACAAATTTGTAACCTTCAACAGTTAGGACAATATCAAGGTTTCTTTTCCGGTCAACATAATTCGATCCTTCTAACTTGTTTTGGTTCAAAATTGAGGTAAGTGGGTTGAATGAAGACATGATTAATCTGAGAGATATTCACATTAAATAGATCATTAGTTATGTATTTAGAATAATTGAATTTAAAAAATAGCACATTACACATATAACCATGCTCATTGAAAAATTAAATTCATTAGAGAAACTTAACTATTCATGCAAAATATATGAGTTATGTAAGACATTTACACCATAAATTAAAACAGGACCAACTCAGATGGAGAGTAAACTGTTAATTTGAGATAGGTAAATATCACTTTTATAAACTCTAGTTTCATTGAATCAACATGTAACTCAGTTGGAGAGTTAATACAAATAATCAAATAACTAGAGGTAAAACTACAGTAATCATCTATAATGAACTTATCTGATGTCGAAGAAGACATATGTCAACTTATAAATTCATTATATTACTGTAAAACATGATTGAAAACCATGAGAATTGAACCCTACCATCACTGATTTCTTTTTAAAAAATTCTTTTATTAATTTTTTTTCCAGAAAATAGAAAAATAGCCAAAAACCCATCTAGACGACCTCGAATTTCCAAAAAATGACGTACTCATGAGCGAAGCTAATGTGTATTTCTCATTGGGCCGTTTTCGATGAACCTATTAAATTTGAGGTCAATCGGAGTTCGACAGAATTTCAAAATTCCAAATTCATGACCTATTTGTAGAATTCCGTTTTTGGCATTTTTAAGAGTTTTAATTATTTTGACTGGTTCAAATCACATAATATACTTATGTATGTTAAATCAACCCGTTTTTAAAAAAAATGCCACTATTCATAATTACGTATATTAATTCATAATTTCAGAACTAGTAGCATTTACAACGGCCACATTTTATTTAAACAACACTGTTAATCCATAAACTTAATGATGAAAAACAATTATGTTTGAATAGTCACTGTTGATTATAGAAAAACAGTCACGCTTGAACTCTCTCTTGAAAACAGTCACGTTATTCAACAAAAACGTAATTGAACAAATTGTCATTAAATATAACACCATTGTTCATGCATATGTATATTAATCCATAATAACAGAATTAAAAAACTAATAAAATAATCACGCTTTTGACATAGAATAATCATACCAAACATGTATCATTAAACAACACGTTTTAATATTTCTCTGTTCATGTTGTATTATATTATCTAGTTAGATATAAGACGGCACCTAATACCAATTGTTAAATGCGTAGCAAAAGCAAGTAAACAATCCAGGCATCAAATACATGTAAACTAGACAGTAATACAATTATGAGTTTAGAAAACACTAACCTCTTGAAATCGTTGCACAAATCCTCCATGCAGCAAGAATTCAGGGTTGCAGTCTTATGCTATGGTCCTAGTAAGACCTTGGACGAAATTGCTTTGAGTGGGCAAGAACACTACAAGTCTAAAAGGTGAGTTATTGGGTAAACATAGTCTTCCTTAAGTAGACTCGTTTTTAGCCGAAAACAAGCTCCTAAAAACGTGTAGGATTCTACTTGTGCAATTCTAACTCTACCGGATGACTTTTCTCCCAAGTCACTTTTTACCCAAGTCAGTCTAGATTTTTACTAGGTATAGTAGGGACCACAGAAATAGTAAGAGGCTACTAAATAGTATTAATTCAGAATTTAGCATGAATTAATTCTTACTATATTAAATTGCAGTTTATTCCACTAAAAAACTGCAATTGAACTCCTCAATATGAATTTCAAAAATTCACTAACACTTATTTTAACTCCCATATTAAGATTCTAAATACCAGTTAATTAAATTAAATCACTGAAAATTTAATTTAATCAACTAATTAAATCCTTTATAATACCGCTTAAACTATTGCATGTGACAGATACAAAATCCATCGGCCGGATTTTCACATGTAAACTTATAAGCTTACATAAAAGGGTAACGTCAAACTCAAAACCGATTCATGGATTTTATCAACTAATTATTATTTTACAAATGTTATTCATTAAATCCAATCTATTAGGCATATACTAACTCTGAATAGAGTTGTACCTTTGATAAATCAAAACAATAAATAAATCACATTTATCATAATAATTATATCAAGATTAGGAGTATAAGCTCATTTTAATGAATTAGAGAATATATATATATATATATATATATATATATATATATATATATATATTCAGTACGAAAAATATCTTTTCTCTACTTGATCCGTTCAATATACGCTAAGTATACTAGCATAAGAGATTGGAGTAAAACCACTCCCATAATCAAGACAAATTATACTATAATCTTGTACTACAATCATCAAGATATTTTGTCCAATAATATCTTCGATTGTGAATATAGTTTATTAATTATGTGAACCGACAATTTAATCTTTTGTGCATGAGGTAAAACTCCATACACTAAATTGTCTACTATATAACTAAAAGGAAACACATGTAACAAATGATCTAGTTAAAAAGGTACTTTATTGAATTGAATAAATTAAATAAAAAATTATTTCATAAAAAATTAAAAAAAATACTATATCTAAACCACATGGTTAATAGTATATCCCAACAAAGAGAACCAATAACCACAATCAAAGAAAAGATAATCAAAGTAAAAGAAATAATAGGTAAAATTGATACATTCATATATAGAAAAAAAAAAAAAAAGAGGGGGGAGGGGGTGGGTTACAAGCAAACGTAGCCTGGCTTTAATCAATATAGATAAGAGAATCCAACTGCAATTTAGAACCGTTTGGACATAAGAATTTTTTTATTTTTTTCGAATTTTTTTTCCTTTTTTTTAAAAATTAGTGTTTGGTCATAAAATTTTCAATTTTCTTTTGAAGATAGAATTTTGAAATTTTTTTAAACCAACCCAAACAATATATATATATATATACTTCACTTAAATGGAATTAGACTAATAATAATAATAATGAAATATTCATTGCTCACACACCTCCAAAGCCACCATCACAAGTACTGAAGCCACTGCTACCTTTGGTTTTATTACCATGGCAACTCAGCTTGTAGCTAAGGCAGCAACATAGGACTCCTATTAGTAACATAAATCCTGTTGCTGCAGCTAAAGCCTCACCCCAATACTTCACAGAATTCATTTTTATTATTTCCTATGGATTTTGGATATATCCTCATCACTCTCATCATCTCCTCTTCTTAAATAGAGCTGTCAAACTCCAACACTATAAGTTTACTTTCTCTGGGAAAACATAACAAAAGAATATTATTCCTAGTAGTTGGAGAGGAATACGGAGATCTGCGTATTAAAAGATAGAGGGAGATGTTATATATATACTTAGCCGATCCATTTTATGTGACATTATTTTTTTATTTACTTATTTAAAAAAGAATGACATGTATTTAATTATATGTGAGAAATTATTTAATTGACATGATTAAGATATCAAGTTCCAAATGTCTTAACTCTTTATTAGATTTGTACAAAAAATACTACCACATAATTTGAAATAATAGAATAACACATAAGTCTTTGTTTAGATCATAATATCAAGAGTTCAAATTTTAATGATTTCTTGGCTATAATTATTAGGACCGAAAAAATCAGGTGCTATGCGGGAACTAGTAACACAACAATTGAACGACGATAAATCAGACAACAAAAGAGACACAAACACTTAACGTGGTACAGTCAATTGACGTACGTCCACTGCGGAGATGAGCAATCCACTATATAAAAGAGAGAACAAAATATCAAAAGAACAACCTCACGAAGAGGCAAACACAAGTGACACAGTAACACTTGTCCCGTAAAGTTTTCCCCCTAAACACGACTCTCAAATACTATATGGCTACATTGTGGATGCTACTGAATAAGAAGGAAGGATCCTCAATTTATAGAAGTCCAAACCTTTTCCTACAAGAAAAGAGACTAGCAAAATATGGAAGAATTATAATTTCCTTCTACAAGAAGGAAAACTCAATTATGGTAAATATGTTGTCCTTTCCTTCCAGAGATAGAAAAATCAAATATGATAAGAAATCAGGACAAACCCTAACAATAATGTCTGGTTCAGTCATTCCGAAAAACGCATTAACTATATGAAAATATTGTTCCCTTCTTTATACTTAAAGTGCAAAAATGCTCACCATTGAAAGTGATTTTCTGTCTGATTTTATTCTGGATGTGGGCACTACATGATTGTTGAAAGGACGATCATATGGTGGACAAAATTTATAGTATATGATGAGTAAAAGCTAGACGTCGCCCCCTTCCATGGTTTGGCCAGTCAAATGCATGGATTCTTCTTTTTATTTCACGTAGCTAGCCACTGATGCATCAACACGTATTACAACATTGAGACGAGGTCAGTATTTGAATCTAATGAGTTCGGAATTTTATTCATTCTAAGTTATTGGGCTCTAATTTAATAATTTGTTCATATTAGTAAATTTTTAAAAGCAAATATAAAACTTGGACCAAAATTACTGGAGTCGGCCAAACCCGCGTATGAAGCTCTAGCTCAGCGCCTGTTACAAGACATTCTTTTTTAAGCAAATCAAGTCAAATCCCTACGTCAAAAGCAAAATTCTATGGTAGATATGAAATGAATTTAAGTATTTAACTTAGGGAAACTACCAATTATGTCTATTTATAAATAGCTCATTACAAAAATTGGTCAATTCTTAAAATATTACTAATATTAGCTAAATATTACAATATTAGCCAATGAGCTATTTGTAGCAAAAATGATCAATTTTTTTGCTTTCTTTTGAGTGGATGTTATTAGAATAGATTGGGTACATGTTAAAGAGATTGAATCTCAGTTTTGGGATAATTTGATGAAGTTTTGAGGTGGTTTGAATTGAATATTCGAAGTAAAAATTGAACATTAAAAAAATGATATGTGTATCACACTGTGTATCATATGTGTATCCAGAGGTGGACCCAGGATTCGAGCATGATGGAGACACCATTGTATATGCTAATCACCAGCAATAAAATTCGGTGTGCAACTCTTTGAAACTTAATGATATGATGACTTATCATCCAAGTATTAACAAAAAGAAGTTTTTAGAAGAAAGCACTAAACGGGGAGAGAGAGAGGGAGTTCTTCGCAAAAGGGCGTTTAAACTTAAAATTATCAAAGACTTACTAAAGAAATTAAGATTAAGAGTATGTTAATACTAAAAGAATTGAAGAAGAGTCTCAAACTCTTAATTTCCATTGTCAATTCAGAGTGATTGTTAAAGAAGATTGTGGCAGAAGATTTGTATTTTTCTATTTGTGGAGCGATAAGTTGTAATTTGAGGCTTTCAATTCTAAGGAAGGAATTTGCAAAAAAGAATAAAATTAATTAAGTTGACTATTTTATATTAGTACTAAACTATAATTGAATTTTAAAAAAAGAAGAAGATAAAAGTAAAAAATAAAGTAATTAGCTATTAAATAAAAATTACATTGTATTCAAATAACTAAAATAAAAAAGAGGAGAAAAGACTGAGGAAAGCTTCGGGTGGTTTCGAAAGGAGAGAATTTAAGTGCCCAAAGCAACCACTTCTTCCATCCGTCACTTTGTGTTTGGGGGGCACCATTAAAATATTTAAGGGGTCCCATATATATATATATATATATATATATATATATATGTAAAAAAATTTCCGAGGCTAACGGGGTCACGTGACTCCTCAACCACCAACATAGGTCCGCCCCTGTGTGTATCACATATGTATCATATTTGTATCAATTATGTATCACATGTATACCTGTGTGTATGATACATGCGTGATATATGTGTCGCAGAAGAATTTTTGAACTGGATTTAATTATGAATTTTGATACAAAACCAGTCCAAATCACCTCCAATCTTCCTCAAATTTTGTATATTGACTTATCTATATGTTTTCAATGAATTTCAGTTATGCCCATTCAAAAATTTCTTAGATTTTTGGAATATTGTTTATATTTTTTTTGTATTTCATCACCTTATTTGCTACCTCATCCATGAAATTTCCTTTCGGTCTTGCATCTAATGTTGCTAATTACGCTTAAAAATATGGAAGGAGATTTTTGCATGTGATTATTTGAGAGAAAGAACCTTATTTATTTGGTTTTTCATTTTTTATATGAGCTTGACTAATTTTGATAAGTCTATAACTAATGATTAGAGGTTGATACGTTAGACTTATTTGTGACATTTGTATAAGTTTCCCTTAACTTATCTTCACTCATAGTATACAAAAATTGTTACATTACAATGCAAATTCACGTGTTGTACGTAGTAAATTACGGTCTTTAATTTCAAGTGAAAAAAATAATTGTAATTATCTTTTAAATGCCTAACAAAATTTAAAAAAAGTTACAATATCAGTATGTAAAAACTTAATTAAACTCATATTAATATCAAACTTACATCTACACATCATTCGTGCATAAAAGAGTCAACAAGTAAAATACTACATGTCATTTAAGAAGTAAGAGAAGTGAAAACAATATATAGAAACATTTGCAGAGCTGTATAATAAATAAAATAAATAAATGTCTGAGCCCGGGTTCGAACCGGGGACCTCTAGTGTGTGAGACTAGCGTGATAACCAACTACACCACCCAGACTCATATACCGATAGATTGCTTTGTCACTAGATAATAAAATTCAAGAAAATTATGCTTTTATTTTGACGTTCTACTTCTCCATGAAGCAAAGCCACTGCGGAGTGCGGAAGGAACAATCTACGCGCATATTTCTCTACAATTATCATGGAAAGTTGAGTAACAAAATACTTTACATAAAAAATGAAAATAAGAGCCAGTAGATTCGTATTTCTTTATAAATATGTATTCATCATGCATTTGTTAATTAACTTAATAAAAAAAATATGATTTCCAAACTTTGATCCATAAGCTAATTCACATGTACAGTTTTTTACATTTCTTGATATTGATCCAAGTATTGAATTAGTTACTTGGTATATTTAGGTCGGCAATAAATATTGCATGAAATAAAAGTAGTTTAATTATAGCGTTAACCATAGCTGGGTATTTTTTAGACACTCTAAAATAGTCGAAGAGGTCTTGTTCCAACTTGCACGTGTCTTAACGAAAGCTTAATGTTTTACTCCCTCCATAAGTGATCAACTTGTCTTTTATTTTAGTTCAAAATAAGTATTCGTTTATATAATTAAGAAAAAATTTAATTTATTTTTTCAAAAATTACACTTATATACGTATCCCTAAAAGGTCTTTTACTCCTCACATAAAATTATGCTGCAATATTTAATTAAGGATAGTTTAGTCATACTAACTATTTTTATTTAGAAATTAATATTTTTTTAATGGGTGTGCCCAAGGCAAATAGTTCACTCATTATGGACCGGAGGGAGTACTATTTTATTTGGAAATTACAGCTCAATAATGAAAAAATATTGCGTTTTTATTAAGGGATGTGAATGAGAAATGAAAAAGGCACATCTTGGATTGCACCTCTTCATCTCACCCTTTCATTAGGGTGTGAAAAGGAAATGGAAGAGGCACCGCTTGGATTGCACCCCTTCATCTCACCCTTTCATTGTCTATAAATAGAGAGGCTTAGCCTCATTTTCCACCACTTAAAAATCTGAAATTCCTCCTCTTTTTTTTTTTTTTTTTTTTATATATATATTGTTGCATTATTTTTCAAAATAAATAAAGTGTCAAGTGTGATTTGCTTTGTTTGTTGAGTTCGTTGAAGTTCTGTAATTTCGATTGCCAGTATTACATAATGTTTATTCCGTTCTATTCTAGGAGGAAGTAATCCATAACCTTGGGCAACAGTGAGGGGATTAAATTCCTTAAGGACACACAAGAAACTTGTGAGCTCGGAATTTTCTGTTTTCATTTATGAACTAACGTTTCTTTACTTCTTTGATTTTATGACTTTGAACACAGATTACCAACTGTCACGACCCAAATTCCCAACCTTAGAGGTCGTGATGGCGCCTAACACCATACTTGCTAGGCAAGCCAATGTTAGAATTCGATTGACTATTTTTCTTAATTAATTACTTAAGCAAAAATAAATAACTTCCAAATGAACTTAGTTAGAATAATTTCCAACAACAATAAAGAGAAATAAAAAATTAATTAATTAAACCGAGCCACGAAACCAATGATATAAAGGAATCTAGAACTACCCCAGAGTCTGGTGTCACAATTCACGAACTAATAAAGAATACTACAAATATTGGGCCGAAAGAAATAATGTAAATGTTCTGAATAAAATAAAACAGCGTTTATGGAAATAGGAGAAGACTCTCGGAATCTATGAACGCCGGCAGATGCACCTCGTGTCTCCAAATGAGTCGGGTGGTCGTCCTGAAATCCTCTACTGCTGACTAGCACCTGGATCTGTACAAAAGAGTACAGAGTATAGTATCAGTACAACCGATCCCATATACTGAGTAAGTGTCGAGCCTAACCTCGGTGAAGTAGTGACGAGGCTAAGTCGGGCTTCAACAATATAATCGATAACAATAACAAATAATAAATCCAGCAAGAAGTCTAAACAATAAAATAAATAAGTGCTACAACAAAAATAAATCAACTCAGTTATAACCAATTCTCAAATAACTCTTCAAAAATTTCCAAACTTTAACTTTGAATAACAGTAATGCCAAAATACGAAAATAATAATATAAGATAGAAAGTTTCAAATCTTTATTTTTTTTCAAACAAACAAAACAGTAAAAATATACATTTAGCTTTTCAAATCTTTATTTCCTTTGAAAATCAGTAAAAATATAAGTGTCCTCCCTTATTGGTCCTTGCGGCGTGCAACCCGCTCCCACCTGTCCTCCCTTATTGCTCCTCCCTAAAATATCACCCTTATTACTCCTGTTGCGGCGTGCAACCCGATCCCACATGTCCACCCTTATCACTCCTTGTTACGACGTGCAACCCGCTCCCACCTGTCCTCCCTTATTGCTCCTCCCTAAAATATCACCCTTATTACTCCTGTTGCGGCGTGCAACCCGATCCCACATGTCCACCCTTATCACTCCTTGTTACGACGTGCAACCCGCTCCCACCAGACATATCATATCAATTTATTTAAGATTTCACAAATTCAGACCAAGCCTTTCACAATACTTTTGTCTCAACAATTATAAATAATAAACTGCATTATTCTCATTACATCATCAATAACCTCTCAATCATTAAACCAACAGGAATATCAAATATAAATACCTTTAATTCATACAAACAATACCAAACCTCTCAACCATGTTTATATCACCAGGAAACCAAATCAAACAACCAATACTCTTTCCAAATAGTCACAACAATAACTAACAACAATTCAACCAGGCCAAATAGTCATACAAACCATAATGAACATATAGCAGTTAAGGCAATGATTAACTAAGTGGGGAACGAGAAAGGATCATGTTTAACATACAATTTGGGTGGTGCATAGATACTCGTCACCACACCTATACACCACGACCATGCATTTCACATAGCAAACAAATGGGGAGTCCTATTCCCTCAAGCCAAAGTTAGACCAAACACTTACCTCAATTCCGCAGGCCACTCACTGCTCAATTATTGCTTTTCCCTTTGAATTCACCTCTAAATTGCTCGAATCTAATCAAAATTAACTTAATATCATTAACTAATGCTAAAGGAACTAACTTTATTGAAAAATAAAATTTTCCTTAAGTTTCTCAAAAAAGTGAAAACCCGACCCCGGGCCTGCTTGGTCTAAACTCGGGGTTCGGACCAAATTACGTTCACTCATTCACCCACGAACCCAAATATTCTATTAGTTTTGAAATCCGACCTTAATTTGATATAAAAATTCGATTTTTACAAAACTCCCTAATTCTACCCAAAACCTAAATTTTTACCATGAAAATTCTTTGTTTTTGCTTTAAAAGTGATACAAAATAGTAAGGAATTGAAAGAACAAGGTTTGAAATTGATTACCTATGAATTGGGGATGAAGATTGCTGAAGAAAAATCGTTTTTAGCGCTGGAACTTCGAAAATTTGGAGAACAAAGGGTTCTGCCCGTTTTTTAACAAGTATTTATATTAGCTGGGCAGAAAGCCTATGCGATCGCGGGAAATGGTTTGCGATCGCATAGGGTATGGGAGATGGTGAACCGCGATCATGAGAGGGAGGGTGCGATCGCATAGAGCACTGACCTCCCCCCTCCCCCAGGCCCGTTTAACTCTTCACGATCATAGAGCTGGGGGTGCGATTGCATAGCTTCGCTTGGGTGAGCATTGCGGTCACGTCCTTGGTGCTGCGTTCGCATAGCACAACCTGGGGACCCCCTTGAACCTACACTGTGCGATCGCAGGCCTACCTATGGGATCGCATAACATTAAAAAAACTGGGCACCAACAAACCAGCAACTCTTTCTAAGTGTAAAACACCCCATGGCCTATCCGAAACTCACCCAAGCCCTCGGGGCTCTAAACAAATGATGCACACAAGTCTAAAAATATCATACGGACTTGCTTGTGCGATAAAATCATGAAAATAACATGTAATTCTATGAATTAAACCTCAAAACTTATCATTTTCATCAAAAACTCTTAAAGTTCATAACTTCTCAACCGGATGTCTGAATCACGTCAAACGAACTCCGTTTTTCACCAAATTTCACAGTTAACCTCTAAATACCATAACAAAGCTGTACAGGGCTCCGGAACCAAAATATGGACCCGATACCAATGATTTTTAGTATTACTTCTTTTCTTAAATTCATGAACATTTCAGCAAAATAATTTCTCTCAAAAATTGATTTCTAAGGCTTGGGACCTCGGAATTCATTTCCGGGCATACACCCGAGTCCCATATTTTACTGCGGACCTCCCGGGATTGTCGAAACACAGATCCGGGTCCGTTTACTCAAAATATTGACCAAAGTCAACTTATATCAATTTTAAATTCTAAAAATCACTATTTCTCATATTTTCACATAAAAGCTTTCCGGTTTCACGCCCGGACTGTGCACGCAAATCGATGTATTTAATTTTAGTCTTTTTATGATTATTTTGCATGGAACGGAGTCTGATTTTGTAAAATGACCCCTTGGGTCATCACAATCTCCACCTCTAGAACACACGTTCGTCCTCGAACGGACATAGAAAATTACCTGAAGTGGCGAACAAGTGTGGGTATCTACTCTGCATGTCTGAATCAGACTCCCAAGTAGCTGCCTCAATGGGCTGGCCTCTCCACTGCACTAGAACTGAAGAAAAACTCTTAGATCTCAATTGGTTAACTTGCCGGTCTAAAATAGCTACCGGCTCCTCCTCATAAGTCAAGTCTTTGTCCAACTAGACAGAACTGAAGTCTAACACGTGGGACGTGTCGCCATGATATTTTTGGAGCATAGACACATGGAATACCGGATGAACTGAGGATAATACTGGAGGCAATGCAAGTCTATAAGCTACCTCTCCCACTCTATCAAGAATCTCAAACGGCCCGATATACCTAGGGCTCAACTTACCCTTCTTCCCAAATATCATAACACCCTTCATGGGTGACACATGAAGCAATACTCTCTCTCCAACCATGAATGCCACATCACGAACCTTACGATCGGCATAACTCTTTTGCCTAGACTGAGCTGCACGGAGTATCTCCTGAATAATCTTGACCTTATCTAAGGCCTCCTAAACTAAGTCTGTACCCAACAACCGAGCCTCTCCCGGCTCAAACCATCCAACTGGCGATCTGCATCGTCTACCATATAACGCCTCATAAGGAGACATCTGAATGCTTGACTGATAACTATTATTATAAGCAAACTCCGCTAACGGCAAGAACTGATCCCATGGACCTCCAAAATCAATAACACAAGCGCGGAGCATGTCCTCCAATATCTGTATGGTACGCTCGGACTGTCCGTCAGTCTGAGGGTGAAATGTTGTACTCAACTCTACTCGGGTACCCAACTCACGCTGAACTGCCCTCAAAAAGTGAGAAGTAAACTGCGTACCTCGATCTGAAATGATAGACACGGGCAGACTGTGAAGGCGAACTATCTCCAAATATATAACTCAGCCAATGGCTCTAAAGTATAAGTACTTGACAAAGGAATGAAATGTGCTGATTTAGTCAGCCTATCCACAATAACCCAAACTGCGTCAAATTT
>ML329184.1:0-12118 GCA_005239505.1 Nicotiana paniculata
AAAACACCTAAAATGCACGGTATATAATGCTAAAAATCATGAATTCTAGCCACGCATCATGTATATTTGGTTTTGGGCCCCGAGGGCTCGGGTGAGTTCCAGGTAGGTGTCGGGGTGCAAAAGAGTTGGAAAAATCTAGTTTTCGATATGTTTCTGGTGTTCTGTGTTTTGTACTCCATGATCGCGGCGTGACTCACGCGATCGCGATATGTCTATGGTTGGGGGTGGGAAATTACCCTACGTGAATGAGGGGCCTCACGCGATCGCATATCGTTAAAGGGATCTGGGGGCAGGGCAGCGTGGTTCTCTACACGAACGCGATCGCTTGGTCGCGATCGCGATGGTCAGTGTCCAGTACCCCCGCGATCACAGTCCCTTGTTCGCAATCGCGTAAGTCTAAAACCCAGTACTCTCCGCGATCACAACTCCCTTTTCACGATCGCGTAGAGTAAATTCGCCCAGTCATTTTAATGCCTTAAAAACAGAATGCTATTTCGGGATTTCTCATATTTCTCACCCTCTCCTTCTTCTCCAAGCCCCATAGCCGAGTTCCAAGCTACTCTTCCTCCATAACTTCATAGGTANCTTTTGAAAATTTTAGGAGTTCAACCTCGTTTAGGGGTCGGATATCAAAACAAATTGTATATTCGGGTTCATGGCGGAATGGGTGATCGGATTTTGGTCCGAACCTTGAGTTTGGACTAAGCAGGACCGGGGTCGAACTTTTGTATTTTTGGAAGAATGATGGAAAAAGTATATTTAGGCTTTGAGATTGAATTATTGAGTCATTATTGATATTATTGAGTCGATTATGTCTAGATACTATCGGTTCGGAGTTGGATTCGAGAGGGAAAGCAATGCTAGAGACTTGATTTGGATTCTTGGAATCGAGGTAAGTGTTTGGCCTAACCTTAGCTTGAGGGAATAGGTATAGAGTCCTATTTGCTATGTGTAATTCATGTCCAATGTATAGGTGAGGTGACAGGTACCTATATGTTGTGGTCAAGCATCTCCGTGAGTCGATTTTGATGAGTTGTTTAATGTTCTTTGATATTCTCCGTGTTATGAACTATTGGGAACCTTGAACATGGTACCTTGTGGTTATTTCATGACGTAGAAAATTTATTGATTATGTGTTCGGTCGAGGATTTTACTGTTGGCATTATACCTCTGAGTAAGATTGGTTATAGCTGAGTCCCTTGCCGGGACAGTAGAATTTTGTTGATTATTTCTGAACATTTGAAATGTCGTATTGTTAAGCTTTCATATCAATTGTTGCTTTTACCCTCATCATGCACGAGGGAACATTCCGTGCCGATTGATTATTATTTATGCACGAAGGAACATTCCGTGCCGATTGATTATTATTTATGCACGAAGGAACATTCCGTGCCGATTGATTATATTTATGCACGAAGAAATATTCCATGCCGATTGATTATTATTTATGCTCGAGGGGACGGTCCGTACCGTGTTTATGATTATTATGCACGAGGGGACATTCCGTGCCGTGTTGATGATATATATATATATATATATGCACGAGGGGACATTCCGTGCCGTGATTGTGATGTTTTACGCACGAGGGGACATTCCATGCCATGTTTATGTGTTTTATGCACGAGGGGACATTCTGTACCATTTTTTATATTGTTATGCATGAGGGGACCTTCCGTGCCGTTTCTTTTCACTGTTTAATTTGTGCTGTCCATCCCCGTTATTATTTTCGGATAATTTAGACTGTTGTTTCGTTTCCGTCATTTCAGTATTTGCTATCTCTTATCCCCAACATGTTCTTCCCCATAACTATATTCTTGTTTATTTTTCTGCTATACTATTAAACTGCACAGGTACAATTTGTTGTCGTGTCCTAGCCTCGTCATTACTTCGCCGAGGTTAGGCTCGGCACTTACTCAGTACATGGGGTCGGTTGTACTGATGCTACACCTGCACTTCTTTATGTTGTGCAGATTACGTAGCCGGACCCAGTGGACATCGCTAGTGGGAGTGTCCTTCAGTCCATCCCAGACGACACCGAGGTAGTTCCGCATGGCGTTTGTGGATCTCGACGTCCCTGTCTATATTTCATCCTGTCTTTTATGTGTTTTCCAGACAGATACATCATCTTATTTTCAAACTATTGTTTTTAGTCAAATCTTAGACTAGTTCGTGAGGCTGTGACTCCACTTCTGGGTTGCACTTAAAGGGGATTTTTGCGTTATTAGCTATTGTTATTTAGAATTACGTTAATGCTTCTGCACTTTATTTCAGTTATATAGTCAGTGTTTATTATTTTCACTTGCTAATAAAATCAATACAGTTGACACGTTGGCTTGCCTAGCGGGTGCAACGTTAGGCGCCATCACGACATGAAGGTGGGATTTCGGGTCGTGACAAGTTGGTATCAGAGCACTAGGTTGCTTAGGTCTCACAACTCACAGACAAACTTGGTAGAGTCTGAGGGATTGGTACGGAGACGTCTGTGCTTATCCCCCAAAGGCTGCAAAGTTAGGAATAACTTCACTTATCTTCTTTTCTGTCGTGCGATTTGAAATTCTAAATGCTAATTGAGTTTCAATTTTATTCTCTCGCAGATGGCGAGAACGCGTGCTTCCTCATCTACCGATCAGCATCCCGGCTCTCCTGTTGCGGCTCCTACGAGGGGTCGAGGCCGAGGCAGGGACAGGGCTCAGCCCAGAGCAGCAGCCCCAGCAGAGGACCCACAGGTAGACTTTGCCGGTGAGGTTCCTACTCAGATAGTTCCAGTTGGACCAACTCAGGTCTCAGAGGGGTTCATTGCCACCCCTTCAGAACGCTTTAGTCCGCTTAGTGGGGATCATGGAGAATGTGGCTCAGGCGGTCTTCTTCCTACTGCACCAGCCGTCTCTCAGGCTGGGGGAGGGACCCAGACTCCTGCTACTCGCACACCAGAGCAGCTAGATCCTCAAATCCAGACTCCGGCACCTCAGACGGACGGAGTAGCTCAGCCGGGCATTGTAGCCCCGACAGTTGAGGGAGCAGCTATGTCAGCAGATGCATTATGGAGATTGGATAGATTCACCAAGTTGTTAACTACTACATTTATTGGTTCACCATCAGAGGATCCCAAGGTTATTTGGACAGTTGTCATGAGGTTCTTCGAAACATGGGCATAGTAGAGTCCAATGGAGTTGATTTTTCTACCTTTCGTCTTTAGGGTTCCGCCAAGACTTGGTGGAGAGACTATTGCTTGACCAGGCCAGCTGGGTCTGCACCATTAACTTGGGCTCAGGTCTCCGAGTTATTCGTGGGGAAGTTCCTTCCAGTTACTCAGAGGGAGGATCTTCGGAGGCAGTTTGAGTGCCTCCAGCAGGGATCCATGTCTGTCACTCAATACGAGACTCGGTTCATCACTCTAGCTCGGCATGCTATTATGATACTTCCCACTGATCGTGAGAGAGGATGAGGTTTATTGAGGGTTTGGCTCAGCCCATCAGGCTTCAGATGGCCAAGGAGTCAGGTACTGATATTTTGTTCCAGGATGCGGCCAATGTGGCCAGGAGGATTGAGGTGATTATGTCATAGGGTGGTGGTCAGGGGGCTGACAAGAGGCCCCGTCACTTCGGTCGTTTCAGTGGAGCCTCATCTGGGGGCAGGGATTCTTCAGGCAGAGGTCATCCTCATAGACCCTATCAGTCGGCACTTCAGGTAGCTCACAATGCACCGCCAGCTCCTATTGGTGCACCACCAGCACCTATCAGTGCACCGCCGCTTCAGAGCTTCCACGGTGGTTATCAGGGTCGACAGGGCCAGTTCCAGAGTCAACAGCCACATCAGCAGAGGCCTTGTTATTCTTACGGTGGTTTGGGGCATATTTTTAGGTTCTGCCCCCGAGGTTCTGGTGGGTCTCAGTATTAGGGATCCCGTGCCATGGTTCCCGCATCAGGCACACCCCTACCCCCTCTGGTGGTCGGGATGACAGAGGTAGAGGTCAGACTCATAGAGGTGGAGGACATGCCACGAGAGGTAGAGGTCAGGCCGCAGTAGGTCGACCCAGAGATGATCAGGTTGGAGGGGCTCAGCCCCGGTGCTATGCTTTTCCTGCCACGCCTGATACTGAGGCTTTTGATGCAGTTATTATATGTACGGTTTCAGTTTGCAGCCAAGAGGCTTCGATGTTATTTGATCCAGGTTCTACATTCTCCTATGTGTCTTCATATTTTGCCCATTATTTGAGTATGCTCCGTGATCCCTTGAGTACTGTTGTGCATATGTCTACACCGGTGGGTAATTATATAGTGGTAGATCGAGTCTACCGTGCTTGCTTAATAGTCATTGGTGGTCTGGAGACTCAGGTTGATCTTTTGCTTCTTGATATGGTTGACTTCGATGTTATATTGGGGATGGAATGGTTATCCCCCTATTATGCTATTCTGGATTGTCATGCCAAGACAGTGACCTTGGCTTTGCCAGGGGTGCCTCGTTTGGAGTGGAGGGGACTCCTAGTCATTCTTCTGGTAGATTCATCTCTTATATGAAGGCTCGGCGCATGGTCGAGAAGGGTTGTTTGGTCTATCTGGCCTATATTCGTGATTCTAGCGCCGAGGTTCCTTCCCTGGAGTCTGTGCCCGTGGTTTGTGAGTTTCCAAAGGTATTCCCTGCTGACCTGCCGGGTATGCCACCCGACAGGGATATTGATTCTTGTATTGAGTTAGCTCAGGGAACCCAGCCTATTTCTACTCCGCCGTATTGTATGGACCCGCCAGAGTTGAAGGAGTTGAAGGATCAGTTGCAGGATTTGTTGGATAAAGGCTTCATTAGGCCTAGTGTTTCTCCTTGAGGTGCTCCAGTATTGTTTGTCAAGAAGAAAGATGGCTCGATGAGGATCTGTATTGACTACTGGTAGTTGAATAAGGTTACAATTAAGGACAAGTATCCTTTGCCGAGGATTGATGATTTATTCGACCAGCTTCAGGGTGCTTCAATGTTTTCCAAGATTGACTTAAGATCTGGTTACCATCAGCTGAGGATTAGGGCGTCTGATGTCCCTAAGACAGCNGATTGTTTTCATTGATGATATATTGATATACTATCGCAGCCAAGAGGAGCATGAGCAACACCTTAGAGTCGTCCTCCAGACTTTGAGGGATAGTCAGTTGTATGCAAAATTTTCCAAGTGTGAGTTCTGGTTGAGTTCAGTTGCATTTCTAGGCCATGTGGTACCGTCAGAGGGTGTTCAGGTGGATCCCAAGAAAATTTCAGCAGTCAGAGATTGGCCTAGACCCACCTTAGCTACAAAGATCTGGAATTTCTTGGGCTTAGAAGGTTATTATCGCCGGTTTGTGGAGGGTTTTTCATCCATTGCAACCCCGATGACCAGGTTGACTCAGAAGAGCGCTTATTTCAGGTGGTCTGAGGAGTGTGAGGCGAGCTTTCAGAAGCTCAAGACAGCTTTGACCACGACACCGGTGTTAGTTTTGCCCACAGGTTCAGGATCGTATACCGTGTATTGTGATACCTCACGGGTTGGGCTTGGTGCAGTGTTGATGCAGGATGGCAAGGTTATAGCCTATGCTTCTCGTCAGTTGAAGGTTCATGAGAAGATCTATCCAGTTGATGACTTGGAGTTAGCAGCTATTGTGCATGCATTGAAGATTTGGAGGCATTATTTGTATGGTGTGCCATGTGAGGTGTTCACGGATCATAAGAGCTTACAGTATCTGTTCAGACAGATGGAGTTGAACATGAGGCAGAGGAGATGGTTAAATTTGCTGAAGGATTATGATATTACCATTCTTTATCATCCGGGGAAGGCCAATGTGGTGGCCGATGCTTTGGGTCGGAAGTCAGCCAGTATGGGTAGTCTTGCCTATTTATCAGTTGGAGAGCGACTTCTTGCTTTGGATGTTTGGGCCTTAGCCAACCGATTTGTTTGATTGGAGGTTTCTGAGACTGGCAGTGTTTTGGCCCATACCATAGCCCGTTATTCATTGTATAACCGTATTCGGGACAGGCAATATGATGATCACCATTTATGTGTTCTTAGAGATAGAGTCAGGAACGGAGATGCCAAGCAGGTTACGGTTGATGTTGAGGGAGTTTTGAGGATGCAGGTATGGATTTGTGTAGCTTATGTGGATGGTATTCGTGAGTTGATACTTCAGGAGGCCCATAGTTCCCGGTATTCTATTCATCCGGGCGCCGCAAAGATGTACCAGGACTTGCGGAAGCATTATTGGTGGCAGAGGATCAAGAAGGATATTGTAGCTTATGTAGCTCGGTGCTTGAACTGTCAGTAGGTTAAGTACGAGCACTAGAGGCTCGGTGGTTTGATGCAGCAGATTCAGCTTCCCGAGTGGAAGTGGGAGCATATCACCATGGACTTTGTAGTTGGACTCCTACGGACTCAGAGGATGTTTGATGCAGTATGGGTCGTAGTGGATAGGCTGAACAAGTCAGCGCACTTCATTCCAGTATCAGTTTTGTATTCAGCAGAGAAGTTGGCAAGGATCTATATGAGAGAGATTGTTAGACTGCATGGTGTGCCCATATCCATTATATTAGACCGGGGTACTTAGTTTACCTCCCATTTCTGGAGAGTATTTCAGCGAGAGTTGGGCACACAGATTGATTTGAGCACAACATTTCATCCTCAGACGGACGAGCAATCCGAGCGTACTATTCAGATTTTGGAGGACATGTTGCGAGCTTGTGTCATTGACTTTAATGGTTCATGGGACCAATTCTTTTCTTTAGCTGAGTTTGCCTACAACAACAACTATCAATCGCGCATTCAGATGGATTTGTATGAGGCGTTGTATGGTAGACGATGTCGGTCTCGAGTCGGATGGTTTGAGCTGGGAGAGGCTAGATTATTGGGTTCTGAGTTAGTCCAGGATGCCTTGGACAAGGTAAAGATCATTCAGGATAGACTTTGTACAGGTCAGTCCAGGCAGAAGAGTTATGCGGATCGCAGAGTTTGAGATTTGGCATTTATGGTAGGCGACCGACTATTTCTACGGGTGTCGCCCATGAAGGGCCTGATGAGATTCGGAAAGAAGGGCAAGTTGAGCCCTAGGTACATTGGTCCATTTGAGATTATGGACAAGGTAGACTTGCCTTTCCCTAGTTTGTCAGCCGTGCATCATGCATTTCACGTGTCTATGCTCCGGAGGTATATTGTGGATCCATCTCATGTACTTGAATTCAATGGTGTCCAGTTGGATAAGTACTTGTCTTACGAGGAGGAGCCGGTAGCCATATTAGACCGGCAGGTGCGACAACTGAGATTGGAGAGTTATCCTTCGGTTCGTGTTCAGTGGAGAGGTCAGCCTGTTGAGGCAGCTACTTGGGAGTCCGAGACCAATATGCGGAGCCGATATCCCCACCTTTTCCCCGATTCAGGTACTTTTCTATGTCCGTTCGAGGACGAACAATTGTTTTAGAGGTGGAGATTGTGATGACCCAAAAGGTCATCTTGTGTAAATCTTTTTAAAACCTGTGTTCCGAGGCCTTGAAAGACTTCGTTAATCTCACCTCGTTATGTGTGCACCGCCCGAGCGCGTAGCTGGGAAGTCTTTATGTGGAATTGTGTTGAACAATTGAATTTATGATAATTAATGGAATAAAGTTGACTTTGGTCAACATTTTTGGTAAACGGACCCGGACCTGTGATTTGACGGTCGCGGAGGGTCTGTAGGAAAATATGGGATCTGGGCGTATGCCCGGAATTGAATTCTGAGGTCCCGAGTCCGAGAAATGAATTTTTAAAGAAAAAATATTTTTTGAAAATAAGAAACACTTCTGAAAATGAATTTTGATATGAAATCTGTGTTACCGAGCCCGTATTATGGTTCCGGAGCCCGGAACAAGTTCTATATGTGTTATGAGAGTTATCTGTAAAATTTGGAAAGAAACAGACTTGGTTTGACGTGTTTCGGATCAAAATTGGAGAATTTAGAAGTTTATGAAGTTTGAGAAAATTCTATGGATTTTTTAGTTTAATTCATTGTTTTTGATGTTATATTAGTTGTTTAATTACTCGAATAAGTTTGTAGGATGATTTTGAAGTCGTGTGTATATTTGGTTTTGGGCCCCGAGGGCTCGGGTGAGTTCCGGGTAGGTGTCGGGGTGCAAAAGAGTTGGAAAAATCTTATTTTCGATCTGTTTCTGGTGTTCTGTGTTTTGTTCTCCACGGTCGCGGCGTGAATCACGCGATTGCGATGTGTATATGGTTTGGGGTGGGAAATTACCCTACGCGAACGAGGGGCCTCACGCGATCGCATAGCGTTAAAGGGATCTGGGGGCAGGGCAGCGTGTTGCTCTACGCGAACGCGATCGGTTGGTCGCGATCGCAATGGTCAGTGTCCAGTACCCCCGCGATCGCAGTACCTTGTTCGCGATTGCGTAAGTCTAAAACCCAGTACTCTCCGCGATCGCAACTCCCTTTCCGTGATCGCGTAGAGTAAATTCGCCCAGTCATTTTAATGCCTTAAAAACAGAATGCTATTTCGGGAATTCTCATATTTCTCACCCTCTCCTTCTTCTCCAAGCCCTATAGCCGAGTTCCAAGATACTCTTACTCCATAACTTCATAGGTAAGTGTTATGAACTCCGTTTTCTTTCATTTTCATCATCTATTATTAGATTCTAGGCCTAAAATCATGGAATAAAGGATGAAATTGGGGGTTTTGGTTAGAGTTAGGGCTTTTGGAATTTTGAGGAGTTCAACCTCGTTTAGGAGTTGGATTTCAAAACAAATTGTATATTGGGGTTTGTGGGGGAATGGGTGATCGGATTTTGGTCCGAACCTCGAGTTTGGACCAAGCGGGCCCGGGGTCGAATTTTGGTATTTTTGAAAAAATGATGGGAAATGCATATTTAGGCTTTGAGATTGAATTATTGAGTCATTATTGATATTTTTGAGTCGATTCTGTGTAGATACTATCGTTTCGGAGTTGGATTCGAGAGGGAAAGCAGTGCTAGAGGCTTGATTTGGATTCTTGGAATCGAGGTAAGTGTTTGGCCTAACCTTAGCTTGAGGGAATAGGTATAGAGTCCTATTTGCTATGTGTAATTCATGTCCAATGTATAGGTGAGGTGACAGGTACCTTAATGTTGTGGTAAAGCATGCCCGTGAGTCGATTTTGATGAGTTGTTTAATGTTCTTTGATATTCTCCGTGTTGTGAACTATTGGGAACCTTGAAAGTGGTACCTAGAGGTTATTTCATGACGTAGAAAAGTTATTGATTATGTGTTCGGTCGATGATTTTAATGTTGACATTATACCTCTGAGTAAGATTGGTTATAGCTGAGTCCCTTGACGCGACAGTAGAATTTTGTTGATTATTTCTGAACATTTGAAATGTCGTATTGTTAAGCTTTCATATCAATTGTTGCTTTTACACTCATCATGAATGAGGGAAAATTTCGTGCCGATTGATTATTATTTATGCACGAAGGAACATTCCGTGCCGATTGATTATTATTTGTGCACGAAGGAACATTCCGTGCCGATTGATTATATTTATGCACGAATAAACATTTCGTGCCGATTGGTTATTATTTATGCGCGATTGGACATTCCGTACCGTGTTTATGATTATTATGCATGAGGGGACATTCCGTGTCGTGTTGATGATATATATATATATATGCACGAGGGGACATTCCGTGTCGTGATTGTGATGTTTTATGCACGAGGGGACATTCCGTGTCATATTTTATATTGTTATGCACGAGGAGACCTGCCGTGCCGTTTCTTTTTACTATTTAATTCATGTTGTCCATCCCCGTTATTATTTTCGGATAATTTATATTGTTGTTTCGTTTCCGTCATTTCAGTATTTGCTATCTCTTATCCCCAACATGTTATTCCCTGTAACTGTATTCTTGTTTATTTTTCTGCTATACTATTAAACTACACAGGTACAATTTGTTGTCATGTCCTAGCCTCGTCACTTCTTCGCCGAGGTTAGGCTCGACACTTACTCAGTACATGGGGTCGGTTGTACTGATGCTACACCTGCACTTAATTATGTTGTGCAGATTATGCAGCCGGACCCAGTGGACATCGCTAGTGGGAGTGTTCTTCAGTCCATCCCAGACGACATCGAGGTAGTTCCGCATGACGTTCGTGGATCTCGGCGTCTCTGTCTATCTTTCATCCTGTCTTTTATGTGTTTTCCAGATAGATACATCATCTTTTTTTCAAACTGTTGTTTTTAGTCAAATCTTAGACTAGTTCGTGAGGCTGTGACTCCACTTCTGGGTTGCACTTAGGGGATTTTTGCATTATTAGCTATTGTTATTTAGAATTATGTTAATGCTTCCGCACTTTATTTCAGTTATATAGTCAGTGTTTGTTATTTTCATTTGCTAATAAAATCAATACAATTGACACGTTGGCTTGCCTAGCGGGTGCAACGTTAGGCGCCATCACGGCCTGAAGGTGGGATTTCGGGTCGTTCACCGTGGAATCTCTGCCTCAATATCAAGAATGCACTACGAGCTGGTAACCAGATGCACCTGCCTCAGATTCTGTACAATTAAGTGCAGAAGCGTAGCATGAGTACGTAAACATTATGTACCCAGTAAGTATCCAGTTTAATCTCGACGAAGTAGTGATGAGGGGTCGACTTGACACTTACTAGGGCCAAACAATATACTTAAGCATGTGACTAAGCATGGATATCAAGGCTAAATGGCAGAAAATAACAGGAAATAACAAGTTTTTCCATAATTATAAATATATGAAATTTCTTGTGATTTGAGTTGACAATTTATATCCCAGGGCATTAAAACAGTCTAAAAATCACGGGAAAGTGCCAAACAGATAGCATGCACATATAATGCCGAGGACGTATGGCCTGATCCAACAAAATAATAAATATGCACTGCCGAAGGGTCGAACGTGGCGAACAATAGATGCATCTATTAACCTGCCATGGCGAACGACCCGCTCCCATAAGAGTATTGGAAGGAATCACTCTGCTCGCGAAATATAATTGCGAAGCGGTCAAACATAAACATAATATATTTCCTTTCTTCCTCAATTTCTTTTAAAATAATAATTTACTTGAAACCTTCAAATTCCTAAGATCTTGAAATGAATTTCAACCAATACAATTAGCACATGAAATAAATACACAGTATTCACAAAGCATGGTGTATACCTAAACTACCTGGACATAACAAGAATAGTCACCACGTATGGACCCTCGTCACCTAGTGCGTATGTAGTCCCCCACAATTATTCATATATCAGATAAGTTCACCTATGGACAGATTTCCCTCTTACAAGGTTAGAAATGAGACTTACCTCGTTTCGAGCCTACTTCCAACTCAAGAATGCTCTCAAACACTCAAACCGGAGCCGCACAATCCGAAACTATTCAAATAGCGTAAAAACCAATCATTATAGGCTTACAAGTTCATATTCTAGCTATTAAAGTGATTATTCAACCCCAAAGGCAAGATTCCTAAAATTCATCCCCGGGCCCATGTGCACGGATTCTAGAAATTCTTAAGGGAAGTTGTTACCCATAACCCAAGGATCAATAGAATATGATTTTTACTAGATTCCATAACTAATTTCGTGGTTAAATACTATTTTTATCAAAACCCTAGGTTTTACTCTAAACCCACAACTTCACAAATCTTTATGTGTTAATCTACCCAAAAACCAAGTATTAAACTAACATTAAGTAGGAATAACTTACCTCAAAATGCTAAGTTGAAATCTCTCTTTTGGAAGCTCCTAAATCGCCCAAGGATGAAATAAATGACCTCAAATAAGCCTAAGTCCCGTTTTTAAAATAACCTCACTGCCTCCAGTCCTTTCTCATCTGCGGGGTGTGGACCGCATTTGCGGTCTTACTTCTGTGGACCATCATCCACATCTGCGGAAAGAGGAAAGGCTGGCAAGGATCACACTTGCGGAAGGGTGCCCTCACCTGCGGCACTGCTTCTGCGGAAAAGGACCGTGATCACACTCAACTATGTCTTGTAGAAGACTAAGCGGGCGTTGCAAATATAATCCGGGGTATTGCGCCCAGAGTCGATCCCACAGGGAATTTACGTATCAATTGAGTCTATAAAATACTATACTGTTACTTAATCACTTTTCTCAAGACTTTT